>JAQGBH010005274.1:0-14681 GCA_034698265.1 Sminthurinus aureus | reverse complement strand
CCCACTCTCTACTCTCTACATGTTTTATTCTCTATTCAAAAACAGCAGGGCAGTTGACATCCGTCCGTTTTCATGCTTTGAGCTTTCATATTGTACGTTGTGCCTAGGCTCGTGAAGTTATATCGTACATCTACGGTCTACGTTTTCTTATCACTTATCATGTATCATCTTTTTCTCAAGACAAAACCTACATTTGATTCAGCATACATCACTCATCATTTGCCTCTTACAATGTCAAATGTCATGTGTGGATTTGTATTTGTATTTTTGTGAAAATATAATAAAAAGAATTGCTTAGAGAGGGGCTAAATATAGTTAGTTTTTGTTTTTATGGAATTAATTTCATGTGTTTCTGTGCTATATGTTCTAGATTATAGATTCTAGATATTGTATGTATGATGTATGATTTATGATGAAAGGACTCTTTGAATACAGATATCCGTGTACTGTAATGTACAGAAAGTGGTGACACAAATATTTATTATTTATTATTTATTTAGTTAGTATGGATCATGTGTAACGTTTTTTTTCATAAGGGTCAGTTGCCAATTATGAATATCAGTATTCATATTCATATCCACAATCCACATACCATAATTTATCATTTATCTGAATTGAGGTAAAGTGAGCATAACTGGAAATTTGGAAATCATCATTATTATCAGGAGGAAACGAGAGCAGTATCAATATCAACAAAAACAGTAGGCATTTCCAGATCCAATGGCATTTTTTTAGTGGACATTTAGAATTTGAACTTGCTGCCGTTTTCTTTTCTCTAGTCTGTATTTTGTATTCTATATTCTCAATCACTTGTAAATATCGACAATATTATACAATAACAAAGTTAGACAATATGTGATTAACTCGATGCTCGATCTTTAAAGTGGATATTGAATACTGAATATTGAACATTGGATATTGGCAGTCAGCATTTGTAAATATTTTCCTACATTCTACCACCACTTTCTTTCCAAGTATCAAGTATTTATCTATCATTTACCGTTCATTGTTCACATTCATCGTTTGCTGTCTATGGTCTATGCATAATTACCAGTTTATTATCTATGTGCTTTGATCCTGACAAATAAACGGAATAGCTGTATCTCCGTACTCTGGATACTTGTATAACCGTTTATAGGAAATTACAAAAGCCAGGAGTAACGCAGCACAGCTCCAGATTCTAGATTCTAGACTCTGGATTCTACGTAGACTCTACAAAGTAGATAATTTTTGAGGACTAGCGATAATAATCCTACAGAGACGAAACAGACGGAATTTTATGCTTAAATATTATTTACTATTTACTATTTACACATGACAAAAACAGGAAAATGATTACGTACTCTGGATTCGGGACTCTGGGCTCTGGGGAAAAAATTCACAAGTCAAGTCCAGTCCAATCCAGTCAAAGGTGAATATTTCTACAATTGTAAAAAGTATAAAGTATTCGGTATTCTGTACATAGAAATAATGTGTAGCGCACTGCCGTGTACATGGTAGAGTGTAGAGTGTAGAGACGCATATGACATTAATTTTTAATGTGGATTTCCTTAACGAATCGTCATAAAATACACCATTTGATTTTCCGCACTCAATACTCAATGCTCAATATTCCAGACGATGAAAGATACGCCAGAGGAATTAAAAGAGGATGGACAATGGACAAAGGATAGAACAACATGACATGACATGACACGGTATAGTTTTGTATCCTTTTCCTATTTGGTAGATATCATGTCCAACTCTATTCATATTTATATTTCCAGGTACAAGAAACAAAAGACATGGGAAAATACAAGTACAAATACAAATACAGAATACATGATGAACTATGACATGAACTACGAACTACGAACTACGATATGAGTGGAAACCCAACTACTAAATATGAATGAATGAATAAATTGAATACGTATTGAATATTGAGCATTGGGTGAATTTGAGAAGGCTGATATCGGAACAAGGATTTCTGTTGAATAATAAATGTCTTGTGAAAAATTGATGGTTACCAAGTTGTCGGATGTTTCATGTTCCTTTTCCTTTTCCTAATTCTAATTACATTTCTAAATTACATCACATCCCATATCACATATCACATCCCATCACTAAACGTCCAATGTGCTTAGTGCTTAGAGACCATCACACAATTCACATATTCCCAATAGTCCAACTTCCAACCTTTCCCATTTAATATTCAAGCACATGATACATAAATACAGTGTGTCATGTGATACTGTATACGGTATCGAAATGAATTATAAAGCCACCCACACACTTTTCATGTTCTCAATGTTCACATGAATTAAACAAATATTTACATGGTGATTTTCGTTTTGATACCTGGTCCTATTTTTAATCAATAAAATTTTTTAAAATGTCTCAAGTCTACAGGACGTGTTTATTTTATTAACCATACAAACTTTATGCTTTGCTCATGAATATCATTTAACTTGTGAATTGGTTTTAAATTTGGAGTTTTGGAATTTTTGCGCTTATGATTTTATAATTTTGGAGTTTAGAGTTTGGAGTGAGAATGAAACTGAACCTGAAACCAAGACTGAGACTGGGAATGAGAAGAGCAAGTTAAAACAGCAAGGCTAGTATTTTCCCCTATAATTTTGATTTTGATTTTGATTTTCACCAAGCCCAGACCCAAGAAACAAATGAAGAAGGAGAGAATAGAATAAAACAAAACAGCATACCATACAAAATACAAGATACAAGATACAGCATCCCGTTGCCGTTGATTGAGTGAATGGGAGGATCGCCTTCTCTTTTTGCTTCGACTTGACTCTACTCACTGAAAACGATACGATATCATAGAACATAGAAGATAAAAGATGGAAGATGGAACAGACAAACATATTTACTCTAAACTAAACAGAGGGAGAAAGAGAGCTTACCAGTTTTATACATATTTTTTGCTCTTTGGTGTTTGATGTGCGTCTTCTTCATATTTTTTATGTACATGTTGGTTTTGGTTTGGATTTGATGTTGTTTTGTTGTTGTTTTGTTTTTTGGCCGGGCGAGATAATCGGAGTTGTCTGCTGTCTACTATTTTTCCTTTTTCTCTTCCACCTTCTATCTTGCATGGAAAATGGGAAATGGGAATTGTATCAGACCAGCCTCTTTTATATCAAACAACCAATATTCAATATCATACACAATATACGAATATACACGAACCAAATACATAACACAGAGTGCAAAGTATCTAATCTACATACGAAGGAATATCTATCTATTATCATCATTATTCAGCATTCAGTATTCAGTAAGTATTAGACAATCCTATCATATCGTCCACATTGTACATTGTACACTACAGGACAACACGCATAGCTATTCGTCGATGGATTGAATATTTATACGTAGACGTAAAATAGTAGATATCAGTTCTCTTCAGTTCACTTGTATAATATTCTACATTCTATACTATGCTATCTCTGATTTTCTATTTTCTCCTCTTTATATGAACACTGCACATTGTACACTGTAGAGGTTGGTAATAATACGGTACTTGGTAGACACAGGATAAACATTCAATTGAATCCGCCGTTGTCAGTATTGTCTGCACTTACAGATAGTATTTACGTTGTACCTTTTACAAAGAAAATAGAAATAAAAAGAAGAAACGACGTTTGTTATACAAGTTACAAATCAACATTATACATTATATATCTTTTACTGTATGTGTAATTTCCAAAATTCTAAATTCAAAACAGAGGGAACAAATGAAAAATCCTGGGGATTCTAACTACATTGTCTCCTCTGACTCCTAACTGACTTGCAAACATTGGTGGTTGAAAAAGAAAACAAAGTATGGTGTATTGTGTGTTGTGTTGTGTTGGAATTGTACCAAGTTGAAAGTGTGAGAAAATACTAGGATGAAAACCAATAATCAATCTATGTAAATTTGCACTAGAGAAATTGCACTTTGAAATTCTACTTGACTTTGACGTTTTTATGCAAAATCCAAAGAACAAAGAACATGTACAATTTACATTATACATTATACATTTTACATGAAATGTTGTTGCAAAATCCATTCTTTTTATTTCTAGTATTTATTTAAAAGAGCAGCGGGAGAGCGGCACTCACATCCATAGACCATAGATCATAGATATAGATATAACTAAATGTTCCATGTATCATCATTAAATATAGATAGATGAATGTGATTCTCCAAAAAGGAGAAGCATGTATGTTTTATTTCTTCAATCTTAGATTTAGGGAAATTCAATTTACTTTTTCCGTGATAGAATTTACTTGTTCAAGATTCAAGAGAATTTATCAGTTCCCAGTTACAAGTATTAATGATAGGTAAATTAAAAAGTACATGCGTATGTACAAGATACAAGCCACGATTAAAGCACCTGCATATTCATAATTGCACACCATCCACCATCCACATGTAAACAGTATACAATATGCACGGATTTCTATGTGCATGTTTTATCTACAAGTTTGAATTTAGGATGCACAATGGACGAAGTGCATTTTACATTCTGCATTCTCTACATTCACCTATGCAATAGGATCCCCGTACACTATGCAGATAATAAAGATACCTCAATACTCAATACAGTATGTGAAATGTGAGATACTCTGCTCTGTAGGATAAAGATTATTTAAATTGTGCAATATGGAAAAGGATAAAAGTCCCTTACATATTACACACACTTTGTCTACCACTTCTCACACTACACAGTTGTACATACGGAATGCTGAATAATTTCAGATTTGAACACTGCTGAACACTGCAGCAACAATTTATTAATGCACGATGCACCTACGGTTTTACAATGTGATATTAGTTACAATGGAAAGACAAAACGAAGAGGGTGGGCAATCAAAATTCGATGCTCGACACTCGACACAGAAACAAGAAGAATAAAAGAGATTGTTTCAAAAATGTTTATAACAATGTGTACATTGTTCGACCAACCACATAAGTACAAAATACACCAAGCTTACTTAATAAATAAATGAATTGGATTTGTAACTGTAATTCTATAATAATGTATGCACAGAGTGCAGACTTATTGAAATTATAAGCTACAAATCAAGGCGTTTTCAATAGTAAAAACAAAACCAAACGCCGGAAGATCAGATCACATTCAATATTCAATATAATTCTTCATAATTTTTGAAAGATGGAAAGATGGACAATAATAATGTGTTTGTATTATGCGGATATTTTCAATGGACATTGTTGCAGTATATTTTGAATGTAAAATGACAAAATCTAGACTAAATATACTTGGGATATGGAATGGATCGAGGATCGAGTTAGGAAACGTCTCAAGTCTCAAAGGATTTTCATGTTGATTGTTTACTTGGCTTGACTTGACTTGGATTGGACTTTGGATTGGACTTTGGATTAGATTGTGGATTGGTCACACTGGTGAGAAAAAGATGTGGGGCTGACGCTTTGATTTAGTCATGCAAAATTTCTTTGTCCACAATTCACAAGCTCACTGGAGCTTGTGAATTCATCATCATAAGTACGTAAGTACGTAAGTACATGTAAACAAACACTTGTACAATATACATACGTCACAGCATCCACTATCCACTCTCAGCTTCTACGTGCTACGTACTAAGTACAAAGAGCACGAGGGGTTTTACGCAATCCGTTTTTTCTACAGTTTTTTTCATGTGACTTGTGGTGAATGTATACTGTACACTGTACATAGTACATACCATATAAATGCATGTACACATGTAGGCAAAAAATTGTGTGATATAAAATGTACGTAAAAAGGTTGATCACTATTTTTACTCTAAACTCTAAACCGCCTTCTACTACCTATTCCTTATTCAGTATTCAGATATTCAGATATTCACTACTCACGTTAGTCAAAATGAAAGTTTCCACAATTTACAGAATTATCCTTCATTTTCCTTTTCATTTAAAACTACTATATTATATTATGGATTTAATGTGTAAGCTTATACGCTATACTATACACACATTCTACAGTCTACATATTAAGCGTAGAGAAATAATGTAATATGTACACTGTAAATTGTACATGCATATGGATTCAAGTGACAGTGACACAATTTTACAATAGTCGAGCACTTATTTTACACATGTGCGCCTAGTGCCTAGTGCCTACGACATATTATGTATGTTGTGTGTATTACATGAAAAAGCGTGAGTAAATGTTTGTACTGTTTAGTGTTTAGTATTTACAGTGTAGCTCATTTTCAATTGTCTACCATTTTCATCCATCTTATGAATGTTTAGTACATGCATAGTGTATATAGTAATATAATATGTTATATGTTATATTATGTAGTATGCGTCTCTTGCTTGATTTTGCATAAATATTACACTACTAAACACAACGTGTAGAGTTTGGAGTGTAGAATATGCAGAAAAGTGTAGACAGATAGTCAAGTAAATGTCGATACACGAATATACTATCTAATTTGTATCAGTACATCTATACACACTGCACATTCCTTTTTGTCTACCAAGAGAAAGGATACACAGATGAAAAAAGATGAAAGATGCAAGATAACAATAGCAGTATTTTGCATTTTGGTACTTTAAAAATTACACATCACACCTATGCCTTTAACATTGTATGTTGTATGTATTATGCATTGTGTATTTTATCTATTGTCATTAGTCAATTCTGTGTGCTATGCTATATAATTGGACGTCTTACATATGGGTATATCTGTATCGTGTATTGCATATACGCTGAAGTAGGTTTGGCTTGGCTTGGCTTTTTTGCACCTCGCAATGCTTGATTTCAATACTCAAGACTCTAGATTCAAGATTCAAGACTCTAGATTCAAAACTTACAGTAGATTCACCAAGGAAAGAGAGAGATACAGAACAGTCAACTTAATTCAAGTCAAGTGAAGGTCTTTTTTCTCTCAATCTCTATTATCATTTATGTCAATGCTCAATGCTCAACACTCAACAGTCAACACTCAACGCTCACAAAGTTTTCATTTTAAATCTACAAATGTAATGTAATGTTTAGTATGAAATTCATGAATATATATATCTTTGTAAAAACATTGCATCACGATGAATGACGAATGACGATGGACAATCATACGAAGGAGTTTTGAGTGTGAAGCGAAAGACAACACAGCAAAAGGTTTAAAATCAAGTCAAAATCAAATAAAGTGCAAATAAATAACGAAGTCTCTGATCCCTTTTGTTTTCAATGCACAATATTATAATATATCGTGTACTTGAACTTTAGTCTGAATTTTTCACTACACTTTGTTTCTATGCGCTCAATTCTCACTAAAAATGAAGGTAAATTCAATAGTATTTTTTATTCTACGCATGTATCTCATGATGCACCGTAATTGATTATGTATACTACTTGCTATTTCAACTCTCAACTCTCAAGTCTCCAGTCTCCAGTCAGATAAAGGATATGTGAATGCTTTTTATATCAAAGTGTTTCGTCTCTCTTCATTACATGACATGTACGTTGTACATTGTATAATATTGTACATGTGTTATGCATTTTGCATTGTGGAGAATTGTCTATCTGTCTGTCTGTGCGTATGTTTGTGCTGTATGTATATGCTGCCTGTGTTCCTGTTGATGGTCCTGGTGATGGTGTGGATGAATACAAATGCATATAAATCTACTACATTGATGTAATATTACAGAATCATACATGTACTGTAGGATTGTAAAGAAGAGAGTGAGAGATAGAGACAGAGAAAATAGAAAAGTACAAGAGACAAGAACGAACCGAGTCCGCCCAGTCAAATTATAGGGCGAAAAGCCAAGCCAAAAGTTTCCATGGAAAATTCTGTCCGCTTTGTACAATGTACACCCACACATCTGCCCTCTCTCTCTCTCTCTCTTTCTATCCCCTGTCTATATTTTGTCTCGATTCTCGATTCTAGATTCTCAATCGAGCAGTGAACAAAATAAAATAAAATAAACTACTTTCGTCCATCTCTTCTATTTCTTCTCCTCCTCCGCCTTCTCTTTTATCTTGAAATTCACAATTCACATGTTCCGAGTTCCGAGTTTGGAGTTCGGGGTTCGGGCAAATACTAATAAAAATAAAAATGAAATAAATAAAAAACATGTTCACATTCTTTTTATTCTCCATCTTGTCTCTTGTTCTCATGTAAAGTTGTAGAGTTTTAGAACGAGAAAGGGGAAACTGACTCGTGTCTATCGGTTTTCTCTTTAAGTCTGAATGCTGAATGGAATTAGGAATTGGGAAGGTTGGAAATGAAAAACGGGGAAAATGAAAAGATGTTCAAAAAAACTTGTGTCCTGTACATTTTTTGTAATCATGTAAAGTTGTCTTGTGGGTCGAGAAGGAGAACGAGGGACAAGAAGGACGGACGAGGAAAGAGCTATGCCTATGAAATATTGACGGGTAGCCTTCATATCCTTTTGATATTCGAAAGAAAGCACACAAGACACACATGTGCATGCGTGTAAAAACATGAACAAGTCTGAGCTGAACTCAAACTCAAACTCAACTCAACTCAACTGAGTTGCAGCCAGAAAAGCAAGGCAAAGAAGAAGATGGACTGTGGACATGTGCCTTTCACCCCGTTGAATTTCCCGTTGCGTGCACGCATCAACCATCAGCCATCAAACATGAACCATCAACCATCCACCGATTCTCTCCTTTTCTCCATGTACCTTTTGACATTTTACAAGTTTCTTCTCATGTCTTGAGCCTTGAACCTTGAGCCGTGAGAATAGTGCAAAAACTCAATCCTAAAAATTTTGGTTTTCTGTCTTAGAAATTAGTAACAACAGGCTTTCGCCTATAGAAACTTACTTTGGAATTGGGAATGTGGAAGACAAAGTCGGATTGATTGGCAGATGACAAACTGCAAACTGCAAATTATCCATCACGTCCGCCAGTTCAAATCAATGCATAAAATAAACAGTAATTTTTCACATTTCAAACGAATTACTGTGTACAGTGTACTGTTTACACACTGCGCACTGCACATATGAGAGAAACTCAAGTTTCTATACAAAAACCCTCATGGTTTTTAAAGGTGATTGAAAAAGGTTGAAAGGTTGAGAAGGGAGTGAGAATTACAAGTTTAGAAGAAGAGAAGAAGCAGGTTCTTTTCTATTTAAGACTAACCCAATTTGTTGTCCGTCATCATCATCTTTGTGGATGGAGGATTCTTGTAGAGAGAGACAAAGATAATGGTTTGTTGGTTTGTCTTAAGCGTCTTAAGCGTCCGCTGTAATGTAAACAGAGTCCATTTGGTCAGTAGTAAAAAGTAGTGAAAATTGGAGCTATATACAGACTGTTTCCTATGCTCAGTGTTCAGCGTTCAGTTGTAGGTAATAATTAGAGGTTCTGCTCAATGTGGTGTCCAGAATCCAGAATCCAACATTCAGAAAGGCTGATCCAATACATAGGCCGACCGGTCGGCCGACTGACCGATAGTTAGATACATACATATTTCACCACAAAGAGACATCAAAGGGGAAATTTGAAACAGAAATAGACAAGAAAGAGGGTGGTTGACCATTCCAGTCAAGTTGAGTCAGTAAAAGGTAGAGCATCTCGCTTCTCTCTCCTCTATTCTCAGTTTCTTCATCCCTGTCTGTCTCTTTCTGTGTATCTCGCACCTTCCCTTATTTATTAAAACAACTCACCGAAAACTTCTGAGGGCAACTTTAAAAAACGCGTAAGAAAGTCCCCTCCAGCCTCTAGTATCTAGTATTCAATACACATGTAAACCGTAGTATTTGTACATACATTGCACAAAGAAACCAACTCAACTGCTTTCCTTTCTTTTCTTGCTCTTCTATTGTTTTTTTTCCTTTTTACAGTGTAGAGTGCACACTTTAAAGTGTACAGTGAGGCATGTGATGTAATGTACATATGTATATTAAACTTGTTAGGTGGGCGATTCGTGGAAAATACGGAATACAGAATACGGAAATTTCTGAAATAAATAAAGCAACTCTGGGAAATGGACAAGCAGAGTTGATCTTTTTATTTACTATTTTTACTATGTAGCAGAATTCAAGTTCAAGTATGGATTTTGGATGAACAGTAGGTCAATATATCCTAGATCCTATTTAGGTTAAAAAATAGTGCAGTATATTCATGTCATCTATTTATATTTCTGAGATTCTGGGATATGCAGTTTTTTGTCCATGTATTATCCAAGTACTTGTATTCCAATTTCCAATATCCAATAAATTAATTTAATCTTTTCAACTATTTTCTCTCTTTTTCCAAGTACCAAGTTTGAAGCCATCAAAAAGACGTCCTCAAGACATTGAACTTGACATTGAATCAAACGTCAAATGAGCCTGGAGTTAAGAGTCCATGTCCAAGTTTTTCAAGTTCATTCTCGATTCTCGATTGTCGAGGCTCGAGGCTCGAGGCTCGATTCTTCTTCCCAGAATAAAATATATTAAATATGGGATAAGATAGAACTAGATGCTTGTTTGATTTTGATTTTGAATTGGTGTGTAATATTAATAAGTAATGTACATAAAAATAATGACTCGATGGCTCGATGCTCGATGCTCAATGTACAATTTAACATGTTCAATGTGGAAAGTACCTCCACGAGTGCAAGTGGAGTGAGAGAGATGATAGAATTGTAAGTGCCAGGAAAGGAGAGAAGTGGAGAGTGGAGCGTTCTAAGTTCTGAGTTGTAATCAGCGTCATATCTAAAGTTAACACTCGCTTAAATGGTGTATGAATTTGTAAAGTGTGAACCATGAATAAACTAAACTCACATAATAAAATGAAATAAAAACCCATGGTTGGTCTATAAATATTTGGATTTGGATATGTTGTGTGTCTTGTGTTATGTGTAATAAGTAATAAATATGTAATTTTTAATGTTCTTGAGTCTTGAGTCTTGAGTCCGTGCGTAAGATAATTCATTTCCGAGTAGTTTTTGGTTTGGATTTAGTTTTTCCATTTTCCATTGCTCTGCTTTTTGCACAGCTTTCAAGTTGAAAGGCTTATCATGGAATGAGATCAAAAGAGTTTGAAATATTTCTTTCAGACTTGTGTGTGTGTGTGTGGATATTTTCTAATCCAATCCGTTGCACTTTGTTCCCTCAGCTTTTTACCACGTCCGAGTTCTCTCTATCTCCCTTTCTAGTACTGTCGAGTGTAGATTTTTGGATTGGATTCATTTATATCTACGTCAACGTCTGCGTCTACGTTTACGTCCATGGCTATGGCTATTGTCTATTTCTCCCATTTTGCTATATTCCGTTTTATCACCATCATTATTACATGAAGATGACTTTACATAAAAATTCATACTTATTTCTATATCTACACATAAAAAATTTCTTCTGTATGTATTTTTTATGCTGGCTCTTTGATGTTTGATACGTACACAGTATGCATGTATTTTTATTCATTTTATTATATTAGTTTCATGTATAGTAGAATATTATAATATCTCCCATCTCGATTCTAGATTCTAGAGTCTACAGTATACAGTCTAGATTCTAGATACACAGGCTTTTCCTCCACAGTTCATACTTACAAACTATCACAGTTCATAATCCCAGAGGAAATAAAAAAAAGTGTATGGCCTGTCTTAACTCCCGTGATTTATGCTCTTCTTCTCCTTCTTCTCCTTCTTTTTCTTCTTCTTCTCCTTGCTGTGATTCTTATCAAAATCCATTTTTGAAGAGCATGGTAACGGGAGCTCTTAGAATAAATGGCAAAGTCTCATGGCATTCATACACAAGACATAATACACAACAAACTTATAGCTCATAGCTCATGTAGTACATGTACAGTAATAATATGAAATATTCTCTTTCTTTTATATTTTCTATACATTATACATACTCAGAAAAGTCTATTGTTTTTCAAATACTCCATTTCTCATCCTCATTCTTCACATCTCATATCTTGTAACTTGTAATAGAGTTTTTGCAAGCTATTCTAATATCTAATAATGTACGACGTACAGTGTACAATAAATGTACTTTCTCATAACTCACGTCCAAGTCTCAAGTCCCAGGAATTGAGATTCAAGAATCAAGAAAAAACGTAAAGGTACTGCTTGAATTATTATGTATATTGTATATTGTATATCTGCATGATAAATGTAGCACGTTGAATTTTCTATCTCACCTTCATTTTACTAGTCTTTTGTCGTTAGTATTGTATTGCTTCTGTCTTCTGTCTTGTGTCAAATTGAAAATAGAAAATATTAAATAGAGTCTGAAGCCTCAAGGGATATTTAAGGTGTGTGATGGAAGATGGAACTTTGGAAGTTTGCAGTTTTCCTTTGCAGCCCAAAGGCACAAGATGCAATGTATACATAGAAATGGAGCCTTAAATCACTCGTGTTATTAATGATGACGAGAATAAGATTTATTGTACATTTTTTTCCACGCCAGATTATTTTAATAGTAGAAACTAGAAATAAATAAATAAGTAAATAAATGTAAGTAACTACTAAATACTTGTCTGGTGTTTGATGTTCGTGCAAGGTGTAGGATTTAGGATGTGAGATGCGAAAAGCATCATGTTAAAATTTTGGCGGAAACGATTAAAAGTTGGCATATTCATGTTTATTGACCGGAAAATGCTCTTAAAGTGGATGCGTCTTTAAAGGTTCTTTGAGTTTTGAGCTTTGAGCTTTGAGTTTGGAGCTCTGAGTCATCTCAGACGAGTTGTCTACGTAAAAATAACAAGAAAATCAATTTCCATGTTGATGTTGAAAATTTTGAGGATTCGGTATTTGGGTTCTGAATGTTGAGTGTTGATGTACATTTGAACAGGGATTTGTAAATTTGTACTTTTGTGTCTACCGTTTTCTATTTTCCATTTTCCACCGTCCATTGTCCATTGCCCATTGTCCATTGACGAGGAGGAGGAGAAGATGTGAGAGGTTTAAGATTGAAGAGTAGTCAACTAAACCAAAGTCCAAGGTCCTTGATGAGTTGTAGTTGTAATTGTAAAAGCTCTCATGTTTCATATGCGGAGCAAGACGTAAGAGAACAAAGTGGTTTCAGTGGTCAGAATTCTAGATTCTAGATTCTAGATACTAGATCTCTGAAGACTGTACCTTGTAGAATTCAATTTTTAATTTCAACATGTTTGTCTTTTCAAGTTGGAAAATACAAAATACAAAGTACACGGAACGTATCTAAAAAGTCAAAAGTGGAAAACGTGTAGAAGCAAGGAAGAGAAACCAAAACCAAAGAAAACAAAAGGTATCCGTATCCATGTCCAATATCCAATATCCAATATACACTGTACAGCCGACTTGTTTTCATGTTCTTTTGAACTCGACATTATTTAATTGTTTTTCAACAGCTTGTAAAGAGGCTAAATTACCCTGAAAAATCATTTTGTACTACCACCACTACCAATTCTAGTGCTACTTCTACTGCAGCTTATTACATTACCCTTGGTTCAAACTGTACATGGTCAAATATGATAATTTTAGGTCAGAGATCAGAGATCAAAAATCGGACCTAGTTAGTTTTTATTAGTACAATTCAGTAGTATTGATCGCACTATTTGCAATAGTTGCAATGTGCCCATTGTCCAGTCCAAGAGTGAGGTAGATGAAAAGGTAGTCAGTTTCAGTAGTTGGTTAATTCGCCACGAACAAGGTTTTTATCAACTGTCCTGAGTTGTCATGAGTCATGAGGAACATGAGACATCAGACATCAGGGGAAGAGCAAAAGGAGGCGAGAGAGAGAGAGAAAAGTCGGATTGGTCACGATATACATACATAAATGTCAAAATGGACTTGACTCACTTCATTTCACTTCACTCAGATCTCATATCCGTTGACTGACATCGTTTGTCTCTAGTCTCTAGTTTATAGTTTCTAGTTTTCCAGTTTGCATGATCGGCATTCCAATTGAAAATTTTATGTCTAGTGTCTAGCGTCTAATAAATTCCATTTTTTACACGCATCTCCTCTTCTATTCTGTTCCAAACCAGAGAGTATTTAACCCCACCTATTCTTTATTTAGTATTACAATCTACCGTATGTGGCTCATATTCCACAATCCACAGTCAGCTGATTAAAAGTATCAAAATTTTACACACATATATATTGTGCACAATTTACAACCTGAATACAAAAGCATGAATATTCAAAATTCAAAGTTTAGCTTACTATTTGTACAACCTATTGTACTTACATTTTACATTACACTGGACACCGGACTACAAATTACTCATAGTTCATAATAATGAGGAGCCACCGAACACTAAATTTTCCTTCCAGTTTTTTCAGTCTTTAAACTGCGGTCTGCAGTCAGTAGCAACACAACAGTAATCAAGGCTCAAAGCTCAAGAATCCCTCAACTCTAGCTTAAGGGTCTTTCAATTAGCTACCTGGATTAAATATTGTAAAATCTTCAACTCGAAACTCAAATATTGAAATCTTGAACATCCAGTACGAAATGAAATGATCTCTAATCAATTTCATACTTGAGGAATTGAGAATTGAGGATTGATAACGGATAATTGATAATTTTTAATCACTCTTTGGAAAACTGGAAACTGTGAATACTTTCGTACAATGTCATGTATTATCATGTGTTATGTATTATATATTACATCGATAGATTTACGCATTTGTATTCATATCCATATCCATTAGGGTTGTCCAAAATAGCAAAAGTTGAGCGATCGAGCTGCGCATCACCCAGTATGTACCTACACATGAGTAGA
>JAQGBH010005273.1:0-14682 GCA_034698265.1 Sminthurinus aureus | reverse complement strand
CGGAATCGCCGGATCCGACGTCCAGTCGGGTCTTTTTTGACTAATTCGAGTATGCTCTTTCGAATGGTGTAGGTTTCGCGAAGATCTGAGGTCTAATTTTTTTGGCAAAAAAAAACCACCATTTTTATATTAGTGGTTGGTAAAAAATAATATTTTATCATAAAAAGTCACAAGAGATGTTTAGTACATCTATTTTGTGTTTTTGGCCTTTACCACACACGTTTATTATTTTTATTATTGATTATTGATTACATATTATTGTAGATATGAATGATGTTTGATGTTTGGGCCATGTCTTTTTCCTTTGTTCTTTCTTCCTTCTTCTCACTTGCCACAATCAACATCTGAATTAAAGTTGAATCGAAATTCTTACGCAATTTTATTTGATTCATTCTTCCTTCTCCATGCTCGCATTAGTGTAAATAGTAAATATGTAGTAAATGCTCTAAACTCTAAACTCTAAACTCTAAACTCTAAATGCTTGTCTATTGTGTATTGTGTACATTTCCCGTTTACCATTTATCCTTTTACTTGAGGGCATAATCATATAAAACATACAACAAACAGAACAGTTTTGATAAGATACCGAGAATCGAGAATCTAGAAACTAAAATCTAGAATCTAGAATCTAGAATCTAGAATAGATATTTCATGTGTCTATACAAACTACAAATTACAAGCTCTTGCTCCTGTGAGCTTTGAGCTGTGTAGGCAGGGAAAAGGGAAAGATATGAAAAACATAACAATAAACATAATTTCATTATCTATTTGCTCACAGACTCACAAAATCACATTTGGAAACTACAGCACAAAGCACAAAGAGAATCAGAGTAATATGAACATTGAACATGAACTGAAATAATTGACAAATAAATACATGGCTTTTTGTACCACTAAATTCTAAACCCAGTTCCGTCTATTTATATCCATTTCTATGTTACTAATGTTATGCTTCATGCTTCATGCTGTACCTATTGTATTTTATATTTTATATTATATTTTACCTACACACATGTAAGTTTGAATTAAGAGTGGACTAACAGGCTGTTAACAGTTAACAGCGATCAGTGAACTTTACTTGAATTATCCCAGAAACTGTGTACATTTTTAATATTCTACATTCTACATGGCACATGACATACATTTCTATTTTCTACGCGTACATATACACAATACACAATACTCATATTAATAATAATTTGGACGAGATAAGCAAAATTCATTATCCATAATACGGCAACGGCAAGCAACAAAGGCATCAATATTCTCAATTCTCAATGGTAAATTGTAATATATTTAGCGGTAAGAGAAAATGACGATTGACAATTGACGTTTCCTGCGTAATAACTAAAAAATCCAGTGGATAGAACACACAACCTGAAACGCAGCACGTCTTTTCAGTATCCAGTATCCAGGTTTACAAGATAACTTAAGACTGAAATAAATTCCATCACATTTTGAATGGAAAAATCTTTGAAATTTCCAGACAAAAGACAATCACAATGACAACGACCACACAACACAATGAAATTGGTCATAATCGTGATAAAAATGGAATAAAGTGCCCGATAATCTGTTATTGTTTTTGTACTGGGAGAATGTTGATTTTAAAAGTAATTCGTATTCTGAGCTGTGACTTTCTGAGTAGCCAGAATCTAGAATCTAGAATGCAGAATGCAGAATGCAGACATTTACTACCGTTTTATTATTCTGTTTTGGTTTCCAATTACTAGTTAGCAGCGACAAGGACTCAACACTGAACACTGAACATTGAGCACTCTGGAGACTTGAGAGAGAGAGAGAATGAATGAATGAGTCAAGTACGGATATTTTTATGAATGAATGAAAGAGGTTCTCGTAGTAAAATTTGGAGTTTGGAGTATTTTGTACTTAGAAAGAAAGATGAATGAGTCTAGAGTCTAGAGTTTAGAGTCTAGAGTTTAGAGTCTAGAGTTTAGCGTCTAGTATTGAGAATGGATGAATGAATGAGAGAATGCCCTGTCCTGTCTACGGGTTGACTGATGGTGATGATGATGAGTATCCACTATCCACTATCGAGTATCGAGTATCGAGTATCGAGAATCGAGAATCGAGTAGCTTCCCTATTCCCTACAGGACACCCTCAGTCCTTGTTAAACTAACTGGATAATTGTGCTGTTGTATTTGTTAGGAAAATGGGAAAAACAACAATTATTATTACTATTGTGTCCCTTCCTTTCCTCCTTCTTCCGCTCTTTTTCTCGTCTTCTTTTTTTCCTCTAATGTTCAAACATGGAACATGAAACGTTTTGTCCATTGTCCACAAAAATGAGACGAATCACCACCATCCAGAGTCCAGATTCCAGAGTCCAGAGTCATTCCATCAATAGCCAATAGCCAATGTGTACACTGTACACGGCACAGTGCATCAGCTACGTCCAACATCCAACATCCAGCACACACATCATTGTCAATTGTCAATTGTCCATTGTCCATTTTCCATTATGCACAATCCACAATCCACACTACACACATCCTTTGGCGTATCAGTTTGAAGGCACATGAGCAATATATAACATAAATGCGTACAAAGTACAAAGAGGAACGACAACGAGGAGTCGAGAGTCGAGAAGTGGACAAATTTCTGTTTTTCAACTTTTAAAAGTGGCGTACTTACGAAATCCTCTTTACCCAATTTAATTCCTCACAGGCACTTTTGACTTTCCATTTAAAAAGATGAAAAAAGAAAAAAGTACACACCAATCTCTCTCTCTGTTTATCCCTCCTGTTTTTTTCCCTTTCTACATGATACGAAATACGGGATAGGAAACAAACTTTTTGTCCAAATTGTGCTGCTGAGTGCGGCTGAGAATTGAGAATTGAGAATGAGAGTAGGAACGTGTGAATGAAAAGTTTTACTACGAAAACCTTAGTACGAGACTCTTGAATGAAGAATGAAGAATCAGTATTTGCGTTCCGTGTTAAGTTAGTTTGACGCCTCAAGCTCCTTGTATTCCTTTTCTTTAGAAAGATACAATGGCTAATTGTTGTATTTTGTATTTTGTACCAGAACACCATGAGACGTGAAAGGAAGATGGAACATGGAACATGGTGCACGGAGAGTAGAAGAACAAGTTATACAACGAGATACATACATAAAATGTCTTACAGTTTGTACAAGTAAAAGAGAAAAGAGACTCAAAGGAAATTATGTGTAAAGTGTAAAAAGTAAAAAGTATTAGTATTACGTGTTTTGTATATCCTGTACATTCATTCATTTCATCTCATTCATACGTTTTCAACTTGTTGGTTTTTCACCAACTTTTCTTTTTACATCCAACATCCAACATTGGACATCCTATTCCTAATTTTGCACCAGCGCTTTGTTTCTTGTATAACTGCACTGTGCACTGAGAATCTGTAAACTGGAAGTTGGAAGTAGATAACTTGTAAATTGGTAAAAGTATAAAAAATACTTGGACAAAATAAAACAACTTGTTTCCATTCCAAAATAGATTTTCCAAGTTGGCTCAATGAGTCAAATCTCCAATCTCCAATCTCAAATAGCAAATAAGAATTCAGAGTACAAGTAGTAGAGCGGAATGACATTGGAAATCAGATGCAAGTTTGACCAAACTTTTTAACTACATTTGTAATTCGCAAGTCACAAGTTATAGAATATAAATATAGCCTGATTTAGATGCCTGACAAAGCGCTGGTGCTCAATACAACTAGTAACTAAAAAGAGCAGAAAATTGGACGAGAGCGTCCAAGCTCTATTCACAGTTCCCAATTCACAATTTACAGTAAATAGTCAATAGTCAATGGTAAAAGGACAGTAAAGTGTAAACAGTACAGTATACAGTATTCAAAATCCACAGCATAATATTTACCATCTAAAATGTACAGTTTAAACACAAGACACAAGACAGTTTTTATTTTTCTTTACTTACAAACGAAAACGCAAAGGCAAGATATAAAGATAAAATGTATCATGTTAAAAGTTAAAAGGAAAGGAAATTATTTTGGGATTCTTGTAGAGTGTAGTGTGTAAAGTGTAGAGTGTAAAGTAAAGGAAATGTAAAGTAAGTACATGATATTATATTATTATTTATCATGTTCCATGTTGTACAAGTAACAAGTATAATATTATTATAGCCACTACTAAATACTAAAGTAAAGTCAAGTGAGAAGGGCGTCAAAAACTGAAAGAATCGGAAATTCAATGGATATTTTACATTACACAACTTGTACTCTTTACTCTTTACTCTTTACACATGTTTCTATCTTCTTTATATTCTATATATATTATTTCCATTTTCCATGTATCTAAAATCTAAAATGTAAAGTGGACAGAGAGACTGGAGACTGGAAACTGCGGTCGCTCGCTCATTTCTTTCTTCCTTTTACTCGCTCATTCATTCAGTCATTCCCTCATTCATTCACAGAAAACAGAAATACTCCCAATGCTCAATGCTCAATACTCAATACTCAATGCAAAACATTTCATGAGTGTGTATTTAGTATTTCTATTTCTATTTGTTACTTTCATTCATTCTTGAAAAGTTTCAAGTATTATTATTATTATTAGTATTATTGCTCTTCCTTCTCTCCGATGTCTGTCTGTCTGTCTATCTGTCTGTCCCGCTTTGTCTGCTTCAGTCTTCATCTTCCAATGGTCCATCGTCCATCGTCCGTCGTAAAAACGGAACAAAACAAGGAGAAGACGACACTCAAATCTCGAATCTCAAATGCAAGATGCAAGGGATAGCCAGAACACATAAAAACCCATTTCCATTTCCATTTCATTATTACGTATATAGACGAGGACGAGTGTCACTGTTTATTCCTATTCCTTTCCTATTTGTATTTGTTTGTTTGTATTTTGTATTATTATGATGAGTGTAACTATTATGAAACCTTTACTATTTTACTACTTTACTTTTTTCCTTCTTTTCCTTCTTTTTCTTCTTCTGCTCCTCCTGCTTCATTTTGCTTTATCTGTTTGCTGTATTTACTTTTTCCATTATAATATGCTGATATCTACCTTCTACCTACCAGCTACGAATACATTTTCTTTTGACTCTATGTGTGTTTTCTGTTGGTATTTTACGGATTGTATTGGATTTTGTAGTAGTTAGACAGAGTTTTATGACAACACCCGAAAACTGTAAAAGTAGCATGTTAAATGTAAATGCGTATTTTCCATTTTCCATAACTACCACGTAATATTATGATTATTAGTGTGAGTGCTATTATACTTGTTCAACCTCTTTATGCTTTTCCCCTACATCCTAAATTTCCTACATGAATTCACACTCATCTCTCGACTCTCGATTCTCTCCGATTTTCAAAGGTGAAATGTGAAATGTGAGTAGTTGAACATTTGACATTGTTTTTTTAACCCCAGGGGAAAGAAAATATTGACACTTTGGCATTTGGACCTGTCAGGTAATTTTACGGGTAAACAACTTTTCTCAGCCAGTTTCAACATTGTATAATATACAATATACATTTTGTATTTTGTTGCTGGTTGAATATTCAGTATTCAATATTGAATAATGTCAATGTCAAATATTGTCAAATATGTATCAAATGGGATTCATTTTCATCAAAAGAGGTAAAAAAAGATGAAACGCCCCATTTCCCATTTTCCAGTTCCCACTTCTCATTTCACAGGCACAAGAGCAAGCAGAGAGCAGAAAGGAGAAAGAGATGACGTTGGAATTTGGAATGGAGTGGAAATTGAAAAGACATTTCACGTTTCACATTTATTCACTAAATGTTTACCATTTACAAATCACAAGTAGCAAGTAACAGACACAAAATACAAAATACAAACCAAACCACAAAATGACATGTTTTGACTTTGATCATTTTTATGGGACTGTCAATTGTCAATGAGTGTAAATGGTGAATGAAGAGTGTTTTTGGTTTTTGCTCTATAAATTCATGTTCAAATGTGTACAATTGAGTGAGTGTGCGAGTGTACTTGAACCATTCAATATTCAATATTCAGTATTGAATGGTTGAGTAGACATTTATTTATGTAATTTCTATCAGTTGAGAATTGATTTTTTACACAATATATTATACAGGTTTTACATTGTGTTTTGTGTTTTCTGTTTCGTTTGTCTATCTTTCTCGACACAACACAGAATATAATTTTCCAATTTCCCATGTTTTCTCATGTTGAAAAAAATATTGAATTGACTTGACTTGAATTGAGTTGGGATTGAAATTGAATGTACTTCTACTTTCTGTTTTCTACATTCTGCATGTATCCAGAATCCAGAATCCCGATAGCTTTTTTTACCTAGTCAAGCGCAAGAGAAGATCCTTCGTCCTCTGTTTGTGTTTGTGTTTGTGTCATGTACATAAATGCCGACAGTCGAGAGTTTTTGTTTTATTCCTCTGTGTAGACATAGATATTCATATTATACGTGTTTGTAGCTTACTGTAGCTCATAGTCAACTAGATGTTGGATGTTGGATATTGGATATTGGAAACATTGGTGGATTGTCCAAGAAAATTGAACTCTCCTCACTCCTCACTCCACTCCGCACAGAAACAAACAGGGAGGGAAAAGTTTGCACGAGACATGAGACAAAACTTGCCAGACGTACCATAAAGCGAAAAGACGCTTTTTTTTCTAATGTTTTCTTCAATTTCTATGTCATAGATGTACAATGTACAGTGTATAAGAATTCTATACTAGATTCTCTATACATTTTTATGTTGCAGTTTGTGTCTTGTGTTGTCTTGTGTTGTGTCATGTGTGAAATGGTTTTTCTGGTGAACAACAAAATGAGCAGAGGCAGAAGCAGAAAATGAGAATCCACGTCCATAAAATGTCTGTGCGTCGGAGGTTGTAGGTTACATGTTTTAGATGATACATCATAGATACTATAGATTATAGACACACTTGATATACTGTATAGGATTTATACAGGCGAAAACGGAACAAAAATATTGTGGATTGACAATGTCATAAGCAAAGGGAAGGGAAGAAAAGAAAGAGCAGCTTGTTGCTTGTTAACAGATACAAAATATTGTCTATCTACTTTGCAATCCAACATGGAACATGGAACATGGAATAGTTTCTGGTTTATACGTGCACGCACATGACATGACATGACACGATATGATAGCAAAAGGAACAGGACAATAAAATGTAACCGAGGAACCAACAAATGTAAACGTGGTGAGACAGGTTGAACGTTGGAGGTTGAACAAGGAATATTGACAATCAATGACATTGTCTCTTTTACTTGCACAAATTCAAATGTTCAAATTTCAAATGTATAGAAAATAGAAAATAGAAAAGATTGGATTCTTTTTTCTTGCTCATTTTGACAATGCGGATGTGCAGTGGAAATGAAGGACGGACTTTACGGTTCCGTTTTACGAGAGCTCTTTTTTCCCCTACATCATCTTCTTTTACTCTACCGTTGACGCATTTCAAAGTTCAAGTTTCAAGGAATGTCAAATCTCAAATGTGCATAGTAAAAAGGAAAGTTATGAGTTGGAAATTCATTTTATTTCACGACTCATTCACTACATTTATATTATTGAAATGGAACTGTACACTACACACTACACACACTACACAGTAGAGACTAGAGACACGTGTATAATACAACACTACAAATTAAATACAACAAAACAAAAAACAACAACAAAAATAACAACCCTTTGGCTTGTCTTTTGTCCTTTGTCTTGCGTCTTGTAGTTTGTAGTTTATTTAAAACTCCGAATTTCCATCTAAAATTTTTAGCCAAAAACGGACAGAGCATCATTCGCCATTCCCCATTTGCACTTTTGAAAATGTATTAAAGTAACCAGTGATTTATTTAGATGAGGCCAAAGGTAACTATTCTTTGTCTTCTTTTTCTCTCTTGGCAAAATGTAAAATGTAAAAGGGTGGTAAATATTATGATGCTGAAGTTTGCTAAAAGTGTGAGGCACATTGTGAATTGTGAAACGTGATATTGGCCATTGGCCATCATCACATAATATTACATACACATATTAGTCCATACTCGATAGTCGGTACCCGATACACGATACACGATACACGATACATGGTGGATAACAGAATAGTGAAAGCAATTCACCAGCCAATATATATGAAATGGTTTAGATTTGAGATTTGCGATAAGATGAGTCCAGGATGAGGATGAATGGGAAATGGAAATGCTGGACTGGAGCCCAATCCTAACTAAATGGATTACGAAGCTGATTTCTGTATTTTCACTTGACATTTCTATCATCTTGTACATTTTATATCTACAATCTACGATCTACAATTATTTAAAATCCACATGACCTGATAAGCTAAAGAGTTTGTGTCTAGTTTCTTTATTTTGAAATACCGTATAAAATACGCATGTACATTAGGCCTGTATCATATATCACCGTCAACCATTGGCTTGAATCTGGAATCGAGAATTTACCGACTACTTTTACAGCTAAACTTCAGCTAAAGTTCTCCACTTCAGATTCTAGATGCTTTTTAAACTTGACAACTTTTCTTGGATGTATTTTCTTGATATATTATTTATTTTTAGCTCTCTGTTTGTTTATTTTTGGATGACTAAAAAATGAGGGATGAAATGAAATTGACAATTAGAAAAATGAAAAATTACCTGATTGAAAGTATTGTTGTTGTGAAGGTTGTTGTCGGCGGGGTTGTTGCCGCCGGCGGCGGGATAATGATGACTCGCCAGGTCTGGGACAAGCTGATCTTCTTCTTCACCCAGAGACACAAAAAAACTACCACCATCCATTATTATTAGAGACGACAGTGACCCAGCATACTCATCAATGCTCATGGCAAAGAAAGCACGCCAACTCAACACATTCAACTCCTTTTTCTTCAACGAGGATATTTCTTAGATTTCTATTTCTATTGATTTTAATATTAATATTGAAATTGATATTGAGGGAAAACACAAGAGAAGCCATTCAAAAATTCATATCACTCAAACACAATGTATTCTTTAACTACGGCTACGTTCCGTCCTCTTTTTTTCTTCAGTTCAATTCTCCTTCCTTCGTTCTTCCTCCTCCTTTCACCAGCACCAGCACCAGTATCAGTATCAGTAACGGCAGCAACTGGAGCTGAAAATCCTCTTTTCTCCTCGCACAAAGATCAGGGTAAAATTTAAATCTCGTCTTGAGCCTTGAGCTTTTGATTTTTGATTCTTTCTCGACTTAAATTCCCAGGAACGGTAACAGTTTACAAACACAAAACACATTCAATGTTTAATGTCTTGTTCTTTTCACTCAGTTGTTGCGCATATTCTAGATCCTAGATTCTACATTCTAGACACATCTTTTTGTCTCTTGTTGCTATTTTATATTTTTTATCAGAGTTACAACTCGAGTCTGGAGTCACAAAACAAAACAAAACAAAACAATTACAGTCTTTTTGTTTTATTATTATTATTTACTATTTACCGTTTACATATTTAGTATTTATACAGTAAAAAGTATATTATTGATTATTGTGATATTGTGAAGGGTGAAGCAATAGGAATAGATTTTTTTTCTCAATCCAACAAAGAGCAAACAGAAAATGAAAGGCACAAACATTTACAATTTACAATTTACTGTTTACTGCTTACTATTTACAGCATCACTTTTAAACTAGTCACAACAAAGCGATGGATCAAAATAGCTTGAGATCGGAGCACAAAGTCAATATTTTTTATCTCCAATCTTCTCATTCAGTACAACTCTTTTACTTTTTTTTCTTCAATGGTCCGAGGATAGTAAATAGTAAATATTATCTTATGTTATATTATGAAGATGAGTATTTAAAATCACACTGGATTGAAGATCGTAGTTTACAGTAGAGTAAAGAGTAATAAAGAGTACACAGGGCAAGATTATAGATTATATAAAACTTTATCAATTGAAACACGAAATACATTAAAAAAAAAGAGTTTATATTGACGATTGACGCACACAAGACAAGACAACACAGGACAAGAGGAACGAGAGGACGGGAATGGAAAAATTTGAAAAGTTGTTTGTATTTCCAAGACAAATTCTGAATGAATTCTTCTGTTTGATTTGGTTTGTCTTGTTGTTTGTATTTTGTATTTTGTATTTTGTATTCGTGTGTTTGTGTAGATTTTAGATTGTAGATTTCAGCGTATATTAAATCTTTAATCTTTAATCTATAAATACTACATGTTAAATATTGGGTATGTATGGGGGAAAAGGCTTGAGGTTGACGTGTACAAAGTACAAACTGGCAAACTGGCAAACTGATGAACTGACAAATTGACGAATTGATGAATTGACGAATGAGCGATGGTTCACGAAGGACTGAAGACCAGGATATAAATAACATGTAACGTGTAGTAAACCATAAATGTTGATATTCGATAGTCGATAGCCGATAGTTGATAGTTGATGCTGATAAATTGGTTAAGTACATAAATAAATAAATACGACGAGTTGATTTTGATTACGCTTTACGCTACATCATACTCCACGTTCTTTATATAATTTGTTGAGAATGACGATAATGATAATTGCTCAATTCTCAATAGTCAATAGTCAATATCCAAATATACACCCGATTCTTGATTCTTGATTCTTGATTCAACCCTCTTTTTTTAATTATAACGTGAGTACTTGATTGTTTTTGTTTTTCTGTTTTGACGAACAAGAACAAGAGCGACGGATGGACGGCGCAGTAGGTAAACAACGGAGATGGAACAAAAAAATGATGGATTTGATTCAGAAAAATCCTTTTGATTTTTTTCTTCAATGAGTGTGAAAACTCTTTAGACTCTTCATCTTGTTGTGTGTGTAAAGGTTAAATTGTGGATGTGTGTTGTGTTGTGTTGTTGTGTTGTCGTGGAATCAAGTCAAACTACTAAAGTAACTCAGTCCACAGTCTACTCTTACTTAGTTTTCTTATCACGGGGTGAACCTTTCCTGAGGAGGAAGCCAAAGCCAAATCCAAATCCAAAGCCAAAGCCAAAACATGAAACATACACAATACACAATATACACACATCATATGTACATCTATCTGCAATATCTCTCTACTATCCACTATCCACTCTATCTCTATCTCTCTCTCTCTACCAAGTTTAGGAAAGAGAAGAGTGGAGTGGTGAAAAAAAAATTTCTTGAATGAATCTCCTCTGGAGAAAACTTGTTCGTGACGACTCTAGACTCTAGATTCTAGACTCAGCACAGAAGACCCAAGTCTCAACTCTCAACTCTCAAGACACAAGACTCAAGACACAAGACAGAAGAGGAAAAATATCAAGAAGATGAAGAAGAGAAGGAGCAACCCCTAATACCTCGTACACAAACCGCGTACAACCCCTAACTCTTGATTCTTCATTCTGCATAGTAAAAACTACAAACTACAAACAACATGACCATTCTGATTATAAAAGTACCTATACTCAATTCTCAATGCTCAGTGTTCAATGCTCAGTGTTCAATGCTCAATGCTCAATACTATCCACAACATGGCACACAATATATATGACATATTACACTATACTCGATACTCGATACTACAGATATGTAGATACTAGAGAGGATAAAGGATAGAGGTACACATGGATTCCATATCATTTTCTGTATGCTCTATGCATAGATAATATATATGCACAACGACTTGTTACATGTTCTTTCTATCTCTCTTTTCTTCCACTTTGACTTTATCACTCCTTCTCACTCACTCACTCACTCACTGACGGAGATTCCAGATTCTAGATTCCAGATTCAAGATTCAACAACTGAGATTCAAAAGACTTGACTTGACTTAACTTTTGACTTGGCTTGAAGCTTGAAGCTTGAAAAAGTCAATGGATGGGATAAAACTGTAGAAAATGTGTCTCTACTCCACTCATTTTCCTCTCTCTCTCTCTCTCTCTCTCTCTCTGTAGTATTTGGTATTTGCTATTTGGTTCCATATAAATTGTAGCCATAAAATTCTATAGTCTCTGTCATTTTTTACTTTTATTCCTATTTCTGCTTCCATTTTCTCCATCGTACATACTCCATACTCCAACATAGTCCAACATACTCCAATATCCATTACTGATACTGATAATGACAATGATAATGATAATGGTACTGATAGTCCCCACTGTACTGTACTTGTGACTTGTTGGTTGTTGGCTGTGATGGCTCATATAAATATCGTACGTCCACATTTTACATGTTTTACACTTTACACAACTACGTGGATTTTGTCCCTACTTCCAGCTACGAATAGCGAGTATAAACAGAATATTTAGTATGCAGTCTCGAGTATCGAGTATCGAGTATTTACTTTTTACATGTATGAAAAGACGGAACGTCCAAAGCCACGTTTTCCCTCTGATATTTCTACTCTTTCGTGAACGACGAAGGAAGAAAGATGGAAGGAACAAGTGGCAAGTCAACAGGTGTAATGTGTAATGTAATGGAAAAATAATAATATTAAGTGGCCACAAGTATCACTCATTTTCGCTCATTCTATTCTTGATTCTTGATGTAGTAAATAATAATATGATAAATACTTGTGACTTGTAATAATAATGATGATACTGATGATGATTAGGCTACTTATTAATTTGTTTCTGTTTGTATTGTAAAATGTAAAATGCAAAATGTAAAACCATCATCATCATTATCAAAATAATCAAAGTTCCTAGCAGAGTACTTGATACATGTAGAAAGAAGAAGGAGGGAGTCGAGACTTTAGAGTTGAGAGTTGAGAGTTGAGACAATCATATTCAATTTAATGCGTACTAAATGCGTAATACTCTGCAGTATTTTCCATGTTGAATTTTGAATTGTTTTGAGTTTTGAATAGTACATGTTACATGTTATTATCCTGTTATCATGTTGTTTCTAAATTCTAATGAATGTACCTCCGCGTATGTACGAGTAACACGGAGTATTTATCAGCAAATTGGTCGTAGTATTAATATTATTGATGTGTGTACAATGTACAGTGTGCAGTGTACAGTGTGGAGAGTAAAAGAGGTTTAAAAATATCCTGTGCATTGTTTTATGATCAACTACTGTTGAATTTATTTTCAAGTGGTATAATGGACAATGGATGATGCACAGTGCACACTGGATAATGGACCAGACCAGAGAAGATCAAGTATAAAAGTAGAAGGAGAAGAAGAAGGAAAAGAAGGAGGAAGAGAAAGAACCAACAAGTGTCCAGTATAAAACTCCAAAACATCCTTCCATCACACAGAAGATTGAGCACATCACACTGTTGACTGTTGACTCTCGTCTCGGAAGAATAGAAAAAACTTTGTACTTTGGTACTCCATGCAGTTTGGAGTTTAGTATTCATTGCCATACGCCAAACGCCATACGCGCTACGCGATACATGATACAATCGGATGTGATACCGTCCTCTGGGCTCTGGGCAACCTGTAGATTGTAGATTGTACATAGATGTGTAAAATGTACAATGTGTTTAAGTACAAAGTTTATATTTGTCTTGGCCCTGGTTCTGGTTCTGGTCTGGACTGGTGGATTCATTTTTGTTGTTTCACCCGTTGTGCGAGGTCTCTAATATGACTACAAAAACTACAAACTACAAACTACAAACTACAAACTGCAAACTACAAACTGCAAACTACGAACAAGGAACAAGGAATGATGACTCCAATCCATCATGCATCATGGATCATGTACAATATATGTAATATGTACAGCAGGTTCAAACTTGAAACATTTATGGAATATTAATACATATGTATATGTGTGTGATGGATAATGGATAATGTACCTTCAAAATTCAAAATAATACCATACTTTTATTTACTTTGTACTTTTTACATTGCTTGAGACTTGAGACTTGAGATTTGAGATTTGAGATTTGAAAGGGACTGATTCTTCGTCATCTTTTGGATTTATACCGTTTTATTTCCATCTCCACTTTCCCCCGATTTTCTACTGTTCTTTCTGGTCATGATGATGATATCCAACATCCAATATCCAATATCCACTCTCACACGAAAAGTGTAAGTAGGTCCTCGTCTTTGAAAGCTACTCTCCACTTTAGTCACTCTTCCACTTTAGACTTTAGACCCTCTCCATTCTCCATTCTCCATGTTTTATATATATTGGACGGTCCGGTGAAAAAAGGAGAGCGGATTGAGAATCTAGAATCTAGACTCTTTTTGAAGGAGAAGAGAGAAGAGAGAAATGCATTCACAACCTCAAGTAAAATATCAAAAATCAATACCAATAGCAACGCATGTACAGTGTACAATGTAGATTTTACTAGTACATGTAAGAGGTAAGAGACATGAAGTAAAAGGGAAGACTAGTTGTTTCTCCTAGTCTAGTCATAAGTATCTAGTATCTAGATTCTAGATTCTAGATCCTAGACACAAGTACAAGTACATATTTTTCCTACCTTCACCTTCGACATCGACATGGACATGGAAATGGACATTCAACATGTACAAGATTTACTACAGGGAACAACAACAAATGTCTACAATCTACAAACTACAAACTACAAACGTGAAACATATCTGTTCTGTTTGCTCTCTTCTGGGCACAGTGTACAATGTACAGTAGAGATCCTCAAAAAAACATGTTTTGAGAAAATTTAAGCCAGGACCCGGTCATATTGTTCCCTTTTATGTAAAAAACAACCTCTGAAAATTTCAGTTCGTTAAAATTAGGTTTAGAGGTCGCGCA
>JAQGBH010005272.1:0-14682 GCA_034698265.1 Sminthurinus aureus | reverse complement strand
GGAGTCCACAATGTGTGATTAAAGTTACAAAAAGATTTGTTGCTATAGTCCCCTCCCTTTTCGTGAGACAATCTTAATGGTTACATTCTACACTACTACCTACTACATATTATTATAATAATATTATGCTATTTTGAATTTTGACTTTAGTCAGCCTGTCAGATGTCAGACGCAAGACGCATCATCAATACCCAGTGGCAGTGCAGAATATCCCACATCCCAGATCCAAGATGATATTGTGTAAGATGTGAGGCAGAATGTGCAGAACGGAAGACGAACAACAATGGCCCTCCCAAAGGGACTCACTGACAATATCAACTGACAGATAAAATAAGCTTTAGACTCTAGACTCTAGAATTTAGACTTTAGAATTTAGACATGAGACTTCAGACTGTCAGTTCCATGCAAACATGAACATCCAAAGACCTAATAGAACTTTGGATCCTGGATTCCGGATTCCATAATATTATTTTACAAAGTATGGTATTAAAAATGGAATAAAACAGATAGACATTCATCTCTCGTAGCTGACTTTCTTTAGGTACATCAGGAAAAGAAAGTAGACAACTTACGAAATACGACACAGTGAAGGCTGAAAAAGATCGGGAAGATTATGATATTCAATGAGGACGAGAGTGAGGAATGACAATGACAATAAATTACGAAGGAATAAGAACCTGTGACTTGTGACAAGGATAAACAGTAAACAGCTCTCAGTAAACGGCCATGTAAATATTCACTTTTGCTCATTTCTCATTTCCGTCTCGAGTCACTGTGCTTTGAGCTTTGAACTTTGAGTTTTGAGGTGATTTACATACAATTCCAAATCATCAATTTTATTTTCACGCGTGTTTAAAATGAGATCACGTTTTTAATCGTTGTGTTTCCCGACTTTAATACCAGTGAGAAAAATTGTTGCTCATTTCACTTTCTCTTTAAATCCTTGTAGGTATCTTGAAACTTGAAATTTGAAATGATAAAACTGAGCAGTATTTGGTATTGATAGTAAGATAAAACTACTTTGATCTTTTGTCGTTAAATACCGTTGACAAATCACAGAATGTTGATATATCAACTATCAAGATTGCAAAGTAATTATCATGTTTCCATAATTTTCATCGTCAGTAGTCAGTATTCAGTATGCTCCGTAATTCTTCCCCTAAAGCCGAAAATATCCTTTATCATGATAAATGTGTTTGTGTGTGGTGACGGCTGATGTTTCTTTGATTTGAAATCTAGATTCTAGATTCTAGATTCTAGGTGGATGTGGAATATGAAATATGGAATATGGAGCATCTTTGATCTTGAGCGGACGTCAAAATCAAAAATCAAAAGTCAAACACAATATGGAACATAAAGATTAAGTAGTAAATACGCAATACTCAATACTCAGTACACCATGCAAAACATTTATAGGGCTCATTTTATCAATTTCGACGTACAGTGTGCAGTGTAAGTATATTTAGTACAAAATGCTGTAGATATGTGTACAAAAGAAGAAGCCATTGGAACTGGGCAAATGGAAATCCAATTAGGACTATATTTATGCATGACACACATACAATATCTCTGTTCACCGTTTTCCTTCCATTTATCATCCACAGTTTCAAAATATCTACAAAATACAGGACAATGTCTCTACAAGGTAAATAGTTTGTGTTATGGCTGTAGTCTGTACTTTGTAGACTGTAGACTGTGGCCTGTAATACCAAAGCAAATACGGCACGTTTGAAATTCGCAGTCGTTGAAAATTGAAAATCACCATGAGCCATGAACCACTAGTTTGATAAGAATACTGTCTGATATCTGCTGTCTAATTTGCTGTCTAATTTGTTACAACTCAACTACCCTCAATCTGAGTTACAAAAAGAATTTGGAAAACTGTGCACAGTACTCTGGACTCTAAATAGCAACTCACGTACCTGCCGTCATTGATCGTAATCGAAAATGGAAAATACATTAATTGTCCAGTTTACTGTAAAGTGGGCTCTTGATTCTCGATTCTCCATGTTCTAAAAAATAAAAAAACTCGACTTTTTGTCTTGCATCTCACAATTCTTATAGAATGGAACAAAAACCTTTGTCAATCTTACTCTCAAAGCTCCAAGCTCCAAGTTCAAAGCTCCCATATCAAAGTATAGAAATCCTTTATTATTATTATTATTATGTGTCAGTAGCAGAATCAATTAAGCTTTGACAATGTACATTGTTCGTTGTACAAATACAGATATACCCCTTGAAATATGTAACGTCTACTACACACTACACTTTTACACACACGTTATGAATTATGGATCTCATAAGTTTCAGATCTGGGACGGAAAGGCGACATGTATTATCAACCATCACACTTCTCTCTTCTCTCTTAATGTATCCATCATGATCATGATAGTAATAATATAATATATTTAGAACAAGAGCCTAAAAACTAAAACCTACCAGCAAATAATGGATGCATAAATCGACAGTATAGTGTAAAATGTGCAAGTTGTTTTTGTTAAAATTGGCTTACTCTATCTTTTCATCTTGTCTTTGCTTTGTCTGTCTCTGTCTCTGTCATTATTAGCATAGACTGGTTGTAAACTGTAACCGTATTACTTGTAGATTGTAGATCGTAATAGCACACCCTCTTGAGTTTTATGCTGTGTTGAGCATCTTCTTTGATTCTAGCTTCTAGATTCCAGATTCTAGATTCTAGCGTAATGTATAATGTGTAATACACATAAATATAGTCATCAATATCATCCAGCAGTATCTATCCAATTTCACATCCATCTTTCCCCATGACTTTACACGAGGAAAGAGAAAACAGTACACATTTTATATGTAATATGTAGGGTGTAGGATGTAGGATGTAAAACAGATGAGGAGAGATTGAGAGCACGAACAGGAAAAAGAAATGAGGATGGAGAAAGTTTCTTGCATCTTGCTATGAATCTAGAATCGAGAGTCGAGAATCGAGAGTAGAGAGTGGAGAGTGGAGCAAAATATCTACAGAAAAAAGAGAAAGAAAAGTCTCTACACTTCTTCCTTTTCCCCCTTCTTTCTCTCCTGCAAAAAAAGTAAAGAACAAACATCCGCATCCCGACTGAGTGCGTGTGTACAAAGAAGTAGGTAGTATGTAAGTAGTGCGGCAAGTAAAAAAGAAAACGGAAAACGAAAGTCACATCTACTTTCTACTTGCTCTGAGAAAACATAAAACGCAGCGAATATACTAGACACTAGATACACTTCAAACTTCAATACACTGTGCATCATTTTATACCACGGTCTATGGTCACAGTATAAAATGGTGATAAAATATAATAATACTTGATACTTGCTCATGATCAGTTTTTAGCTCGGGAAATACATTTACATTTACACATGTACACGCATACAGTAGTGGCATACAGCATACAGTAGTAGCATAATTTATACTGTTTACTCTTTATAATACCCAATGCTCAAAACTCAATGCATAAAGAATAAAGAATAAAGATGGAGATTGTAAACTGTAATGGCAAGGGAAGAGGAGAAAGAAAGGGGAATATGGTGAAAATGACGATGATGGTTTTGATGATAACTCTCTTCCGCACTCAGTGTTCAGTGTTCAATGTTCAATGTCCTATATTTTTTACATGACGCGTATGATTTTATGCAGACTTGACAGTTTACAGTTTAAATTTTAGAGTTTACACTACAGTCTACAGTCTACAACAATGAAGCATGAAACATGAAGTGCACTTTCCTAGAAAAATCAGCATGATTTCCTAAGGGTCTTCTTCTGGTACGGTAAAATGTAAAGGACACAGAACACAGGGTGCGTTCTCTCGTAAGAAGTCTTGTGTCTTTCCAGTCCAGAGTCCAGACATCTGCTCTCTTGTCTTCTGCTTAGGACAGGGAGTGGAAGAAACACACGGGAAACTACAAGGCGAACCGGGATCCAATGAATTATTCAAAAGTTCAATCTTCATTTCTGAGTTCTGAGTTTGGAGTTTGGAATTTGGAATTTAGAGTTTGGAGTAAATCGATTCTTGTCGTAAAAAAAGACACTGTCTCTGACTTACATTTACCATTTTATTTTACATTGCACATTGTACATCCGTCACTACTGGCTTCAAATTCACATGGAGGGACTTATTCAGAAACCAGCATGTCGAACTCCCTCATGTGCTTTCACTTCCACCCAGAGTCAAAAATTCACAATCTCTTATCTACTCCTCAAGAAACTTGTCAATATCATAATTCAACACGTTATTCATACTTTATAGCTTTTCTTCTTACCTTTACCCATTGCACATGTAAGACATGTTACCGAGAAATGGGTGATAAATATATAAAGTATCCAGGACCCAGGATCCAGGAAATAACAAAAGTTTTTCCAAATTTGTTTGAATTTTAAATTTTATATATCCACGTTTACCCATTGAATGGAGATTGGAGATTGGAAATATGCATGATGTATGTAAAACTCTAGAGAAAGAAAAATAATATGTGAACAAATTACTGCAATTTAGCAACTGGCATCTACATTTGGGATCTGGGACTGTATCTAAAATCTAATGATAAGAACTTTTTGAGTTTCTGTTGAACATTTTACTCTATTTGAAACTTTGTTGGAACTAAAAACTAAAATAACTTGAAAGTTTTAAAAGTAGCATTGAAAATTGAAACATGATTTACCATTTACCATTTATGCTGTGTTGAAGATAATATAATTTATCTTGCCAACATCAGTGATTAAAAGGAGCTCCAGTTTATGTAAGAATTCTGAGAAAACTTGGAGAAAATTTTGATTCTTGATTTTTGAGTCTTGAGTGGATTTTTTTTGCACTTTACAAATTAGATTGAGTTGTGAATTCTGAATTTTCTGGGGCTGTAAATTCTTGTGCATTTTTGTGTATGTTTTGGTGTAAAATCATAGGAATTCAATTAATTGGAAATTGGAAAGAAAAGTGAAGAAAAATAAGAACCAAAATGTGAAGGACATAAAATAGCACCTGTTGAAGGTAAAAAGTTGGAAGATTGGATCCCTCATCTCTCATTTCCTTTTTTAACACTGGGTAAATCCAATTATACAGGGAAACTCAATCAAAATTTCCTTCCGAAATCCGGATCGATTAGATCTAAAAATAGCGTGCTAAAAGTTTTCTCACATATTGCAAACATGTTTTTCAGTTCCATTTTCTCTATTCTCTACACAAAAAATGGGTTTTATTATTGCTCCCGAGACGCAAAATTCAGATTCAGATTCAGGAAATAAGGAATAGCAAATACCAAAAAATATGTGGAACTACAAAATACAAAATCTAGAAAATCTACAAACTAAAAGCTAAACACTAAACACCTTTGATTATTTGAACATTTGAACGACAATACAATTAGGCGCTAGAAGTACATTAACATTACTGGCGTAAAATGTGGGGAAAGAGGAAAAATGTGAAACGTACATCTACGTATCTACGACGTAAAACGTGAGCCTTGCCTTGATTTTTATTTTTTATACACGGAAGGAAAAAGTAAGTAGACGTAAGAGAAAGATGAAAAGATAAGAAAGTGGGGAAATGTGAAGCAGATTTTAGATTTCAGATTTTCATGTTTGCCCTGCCGTTTGTAGTTTGTACCTAGCTTTTGTAATATGGTGTATGGAGTTTTTAGTATTTAGGTAATACAATCTTGGAATACAAATGCAAATACATGTGCACGTGAACTCACGTAGCTGTATGAAATCCGAAATCGGAGCGCAAATAATTATTTCTATATTCTGTACACATTTGCAAATTTTTTTTAGCTGTCCGAAACGACAAGTCTAAAAGTGTGTGAGGTTGAGAAATTGGTAAATTGGGAATTATCATATACATATATATATATATATATGTAGCAGTGCTGATAATTCTTAGTTTCTAGATTGTAGTTTGTAGTTCTTAGTTCGTAATGAGAAAGAATATGGAGAGTGATAGAGAGAGAGAGAGAAGGCTTTTTTCATCATTATCATCTTGTTTTTATTTATTTACTTTATTCTCCTCTGTCTTACACCATACACATTACACATCTCGAATCTCACATCTTCTCACAAATTCTGATTGTCTGCTTGGTCGACTTTTCCTCTCGCTTCTCCTTCATGCTCGTCCTATTTGACTGACTTCCTGATAATTCTTGGTATTTTTCACAAGACAATTGAAGACCATGTTATTCTTTGTACATGTACTATGTATTTATATTTCATATGTATGTGGCAAATTCGTTGTACATTGTACACAATATATAAAACTCACACAAGTTATACGCACTATAGAATACAGAATACGGAATATAATTGCATAAAAATATACTGCGATTTCAGAGTTGGATTTTTTTTACTCACTACACTCTTCATGGAACATGGAACTACATAGATAAAACCAAACCAGAACAAAGTTTTGTACAAAGTTTTCAAGCGATGGAATCCATCCATCGCTCACATTGATTAAATTCTAACTTTTATTCTACACGAGTTTCTGTTCCATCTTCTATCTGCTATTCACTCCTTGTCTCATCTCCATTCTCCACAGAACAGAACAGAACAGAGGAGGAGAGAGCGCAACACAATACAATACAAAATACAAGTCGCTTTTAGAATGCTCAAAACTTTTGGACTCAACCCAACTTTTTAAGGGAAGAATGAAGAAGAGACTAAAGAGAAAAAAAATCAAAAAGTAGAGGAAGAAGAAGAGGAATAAATGAGCACGTGTTTCAGAGGTTTCACCTTCCATTTTTGCTATATCCATCACAATGACATGATATGCACATGGAACAACAGACAACAGATATTTAACCTACATAATACATATTATATTATATCCTCTATTATTATATTATACTCAATACCTATGTACTATATCCTATACCCTATACGTATATTACATATGTATACCTTATATTTTATAGTTATATTTGTATTACAGATTACAGAATATGCCGTAGACATAATAATATATAGGTACTGTTTTCAGGATTTTTCGCTCTTTCTTATCTATTTGAGTCGCATTTCACACATTCTTCTGTTTCCCCTTTCCAATAGCTGTAACATGTATCATGTATTATATTCTTTCGCTTTGGACTCAACATTCAACATTCAACATTCAACAATTCTTCACTTTAAACTTTGAAGATAGACTGCAGACTTTAGACTGTAGGCTGCAGATTGTAGTTAAAAAATAAAATAGGGGGTATTAGTAGATTTTAGATTGTGATGAAAGTTTATTACGGTTTACGGTTTTATCGCATTATATAATACACTTAAAGACAGGAGGTAGTAGCTATAGTGTGAAGAGTGAAGACTGAAGCTGAAGACCCTTTATCTTTGACCGTAGTTACGATACAAGATACAAAATATGTACTATAAATCGTAAATGATATGTCTATGCGTTTTTTTCCATTGTAAAAAATCAAGTATTCTTTTCCTCCTTTCCTCTTCTCTTCATGTACAGTTTTTTTTTGCTTTTTGTACTTTGCTGAGGATTTTACTTTTTACTTTTTACTGCTGAGCTGAAAGCAGAATATCATCTCCTATCACTTGCCGAATACCGAATGCTGCATGAAAGCCGACAGTCAACAGTCAACAGCAAGAAAAGGGAAAAGAAGAAGGTTGAAAATTTTGCCGACTGCACACTGTACAATGTGCAAATTCCATTTCATTTCACGGTGAGCTGGATGTGAATATGGGGGAATTACGAGGAGAAGAAAAAATTGAAACTTTTGTCTTCTCACACATCTCACACTTTACATATTCCACTTATATTACAATTTACAATTTAAGACCAGACACTAGAAATGTAAAATGTTCCTTCTGTCATGCTATTTTATATATATACTTACACTAGTTGCGTTATCTACATGTAGAACTTATTATTTAGAATAAAACAGTTGAAATTTGAAGGTAAAGAGAAACGTCGGCGTTGTCAATGAATTTTTTCCCCCTCATGTAACATGTATAAAGTCCAAAGTACAAGTAACAAGTAACAAGCAAATCTAAATTCTACATTATACATTCAACACTGTCAAATATCTCAAAAATTTTATTATCTCTGTTTTGTACAGGTATCCTCCAATGCATAACATGTGAAACATGCGGGCTACAGACTACAGACGCGACAAAAACTGTACAGATTTTCACAAATCCAAATTCCAATTGTACGTGCTCATCAATAAAATTGAAAAAAGTGGGCACGTAGGAAAAATTCAAAATTCACAACCTTGACCTAATTATAAACGAACCAGATACCGGATTTTACAATTTGAGGTTTCCTTTTTTGATAAGCTAAAATATCAGGGTAGATTAGAAAGCAAAAACCGGGCTTCATCTCGAATCTCGAATCTAGAATCTCGAGCTCTCTATTAATTGTGGAATATGGAATCTGAAATCTGGAATCAGTATAATTTGCTAATGAATGATTAAGACATTGTGGCCTTCAAACCGTCTACTTTTTTGTAGCAGTTTACCATTTACTGTGACCTTCCCGGAGGTTGGAAAATGTAAAACATTTAGTTTGATGTTTGATCGGATGTCTGACATCTGACATTCCATTCGCAAATTCGTCCTGTGTCCTAGGACTACAATTGTATGTTACGATGTATTGTGTTATATATTGTTTTATCCTTATCAAAAACAACCAAAATAATATGAACAAAACCTGCACTAGACAGTAGACAGTAGACGCTAGACTTTCTATTTCTATTTCTGTTCCACATGAACCAAGAATCAAGAACCATCAATTGGATTTTCAATTTCCAATTTACGTCATTTCAATTTTATGGTTATTAAGTCCCTCATTTTGGAACTGAGAGACACAGGCCCAGTTCTTCTTTACAATTCTACTCAATAGAGAATAGAGATGAACTCAGGTTACAGATGCAAGTTCAGTAGGATTTAGGATTTCAATCAAAGAGGAAATACGAAACACTATGGTAAGGGTTATGGGGGAATTTGATTTTAATCGATTCAGGATTTAGGGGTAAAAACGTTTTCGCTCCTCGGTGTTTGATGTTTAATCGTACTTTATCAATCAAGGTTTATATATTATGTATTATGTATGTATGTCTGCTACTGAGATTTTAATTTCCAATACTTTCCCTTGTACATTCATGATGTTTCATTCAACCACATGCGGTGTTTATGTTATATTTTATGTCGTGTGGGATGTGGGGAAGGAAAATGGAATTTGAAATCCAAATCCAAATTCCGTCGTTTCCAATTTCCATTATCTTTTGAAAGTTAGGTCAAGTCAAGAAAAGTAGAGTTAAACTGTCACTGGGATTATTATGTACTAATGAAAAGATTCAGTAATTGTTATTGTTCCAAGCACAATCTGCAATTTACAATTTACAATCTTAAAAAATATTTTTAGGTAAATGGGGGGAAAACGAAAAGTATGCACATACAGTATTCAGTGTAAATACTTGTGCGCGTTTTTCTATCTCATGTTTCCAAATGATGGCGTTTGAAATTTAAGTATAAAAATAACTGAACAGTATTACTTCGTACGTCAACGGTACGTCATCATAAATCATGATTCACAAAGTATCAAATATGCAGAACATTAAAGGTACTTTTCAAAATCAAATTTAGTCATCATTTGCAATCGGAGAGACTTTCTCTCTGTGTAACTTTTTATTTCCTGCCTTGCATTTTCCAGCATGATCATAATAATAGTACAAAAAGAACACAAAAGCCAAAAGAATTCAGATTTGTGTATTGCCTACGCATATTCAAATATGAATTATGAATCTTTTTTTTTATATATTTAATTATGAATCGATTAGATTGCGGACAAAAATAAAAATTGAGGTGAATTGGTTTTTGAGTAGAGAGCAGTTCTCTAATGGAACGGGCTTGTCATGAACGAAAAAACTTTAATACCCAATAATCAACCATCAAAATTACAATTTTCCATCGACGGAATGTACCATCAACTATAAGCTTGAGCTATGAACAATGAATAATATATTACAATGGTACACAATACACAATACACATTATTCGTTAGTCGAGTCTATTTATAGAAATGCAAATGAAAAATATATATTTTATATTTTATATGATTTTCGATTTCGAATTTCGAATTTCGAATACTATATTAAGTTCTGTTGGTTGGTATAGAAATAGACTTGTTTGATTTTGTAAAACCAATAACTAATAACTACACAGTACAATAGAATAAGAAATAAGTTGCAAAAGTCTATAAATAAATATCACAAATCACAGATCAGAAATCAGAATTATAAGTTATATAAGATGGACGCAAAAATTATGTAATATGACATTTGAAACTGTAACTGTAGACTGTCGAGTCCAGATTCGATTTAGGGCTGGAAATTCCAGTCTCGAATGGAATGTTGAATAATAATAATAATAATAATTATTATTATTATTATTTATAATGATTGATGATTAGTTGTACAAGACAGAGGTCTAAAGTTAGTAATAATTAATCCCTATATTCTAGAATCTAGAACTAATTCCCTCGGCTCACATCATCATCAAGAAGAATAATTATGGGTGGTAAAGTCTTTCGTGAAATTCTCAGTAACATTAAAAAGAACACCAGTTTCAAATCAAAGAAAAGTAAAAGATCAAAAAAAGAAGAAAAAGAGGTGAAAAATTCAAGACGAGACACTGGCGCTATCGAAGTAAAGGACAAAGAGGACAATAATAATAATAGTAGTCCTGTAGAAAAGTCTCAGGGTGGTGTGAGAAGAAATCTTGATGGTAAGTAAAGATTGAAGCTATCTAACGGAAAGGATAGAACGATGGACTACTTCACTCTTTATTACTATTATTTTCCATGTATTTTCTATGTATTACTATAAAAAGTTTAAAAGGGATAAAACGTAAAAGCTATAACAATATATTGTCCTAAATTACTCACGTACCTTTTTCTTGTTTTTTTTACAGGGAAGCAAAAGGGCTTGAAGGTAAAGTCCGGGGTGTTGAAATGCTCATGGAAGGAGAACTGTCCTCAAATATCCATCCTAAATGATGTTCTACGAATTGAGAATGTGGAGCACAGGACAGCGATGGAGATGACAGGTGATCAGGATAACATCGAAATTGGTGGATTTCAAATGAGTACTCAATGTGTGGCTGAAGAGGATGGGAGGAAAAGTTATTGTCTGGCGATCAATTCCAAGGTCCTCAATTTGGCTAGTTTTGAGATCGAAGTAGAAAAGGATGGAACGGTCATTTTGAAGGGGAGAAAGTTGGGCGAGACGAGGGAGGGACAGCTCAAAATCCTCACGGCACCTCAAGTCCAATCTAATGATATTGTCATTGATGCCCTGGAAAATAATCGGACAGTTTGGATTCGAATTTATTATGAAACTTTGGCAGTCCCACTTCTGGATCGAGATCAACACAGTATTGTCGACTACAGTAAAAATTTCAAGTCAAGTCATTGTACGAACAATGATCCTGAGGCTCAATTGGAATCCGAATTGGAATCCGAATTGGATGATGCCAATATTCCAAGTGACAATAATAATAATAATACTAATAATACTAAGAATACCAAGATCAATATCAATCTCATTCAACCAGCTCAATTAAATTCTGTAAAATGAAGGCTCAACTCTATTTTATGTCTATGCCTGGCTTTGACTTTGATGTTGTAATTTATTTGTTATTTGACTAGGATTTTTCTTAGTATAAAAATTGAAAATTGGGTACAATTTTATGGGTTGAATTTTTTTCATAATGCAATATATTGTATTCCACGTATCGTATTTATATGTTTTATCTTTCCATCAGATCTCACATCACAGTGAACAATGAATCACGTCATGTCTGATTGATCACTTAATAGCATGTATAATGTATAGTGTACAGTGTACAATATAATATCTGGCACAATACTTGTAGCTTCGCTTGCACACGCACAAAATCTAGTTGACGGCAACTGTTGGAGCTTGAAACAAAATCTCGTCTCTCATGTCCGGAACACTTCCGGCGCTATCTCTTTCCAAACTCCGAACTCCCACTGATACAACACAATTCATAATGTCATCCAGAATCCAGAGACATCAGAGACAGAGAAATCACGCAAGACAATTCCTTTTTCATGTCGACTGGAATCTGGAATTTGGAATGAAAGTAAATGAAACGAAATACAATTGATAAAATGGATGTAACTACTTACGAGCAACAAGAAAACCAAAGACAAAAACTAGTTTTTTCCTTTTTTACAATCTTTTACATCTTCTAGATTCTAGATTCTAGATAATATATTACGTTTCATTTTGAATTTTGGTAACCCAGATTGAGTGATATATTGCGTATTATTATGGCCATATCAATTGGCTTGTTTCAAATTTCATGTCATGCGACACAGAAATAATAAAGAAATCAAAATCTTCAAATCTTTAATTTTTATTACAATATACATATAAATTATGTAATTTCTCTAGCAGAAAAAGTACTCAAGTACGTTAAGCTTTCTCCTACGGTTCGTGCGGGTTTCTCTTTCTTTGCTCTTGTTTAGCTACAGAAAAAGACAATTAGGGTACACACTACACACCACAATTTTGAAGTTGACATGAAAAGGCTTTAAATGTACAATGTACAACATAATAATTTTTTTCAAGTATGTAACATTTATGCATTTCCATCTTCCATTATATTGTGCATCGGATATTTTGCGTATCATTCGTATTTCCTATTCCTACATGAGCTTTAAACATTAAAAGATTCCGGCATATTATTATTATATGTACACACAGAATGCATTTGAATGCAGAAAAAATATAGTTCCTAAATAACGTGAAATGAAAAGAAAAGGCAAAGTTGAATAAAAGTTTTTTGGTAATTGTCCAACTTGCATAATTTCCTAGCACAACTTTTTCTTCTCCAAACTCCACAGTACTTTTGATACTTACTTACTTTCACAAGACAGCGGAGAATGGAGCAATCACATATCTTGCATTTTCAAGATTCAAGATGCAGATTTCAGCTTTCAGCTTTTAGCTGCATCAATTTTCAGCTTCCTCATATCACATACCATATTTCTTCCATGTTACATTATTTTATAAAATTAATTTACTAGTGTCATAAGAATTTATGATTCAGAATTGAATTGCAAGTTGCAAGCAGTTGTAGGTTGTAGAAATGATAATTTGGAAGCAAGGAAAAGGAAAATCCAGGAAACTACGAATGAAATGCTCGCTGCAATAAAAGATTAAACCACGAGAGAGAAAGAGAGAGAGACAAAAGAAAAGGAAAAGATGTGCCTAGTGCCTAGTGCCTACATATTTTAAGCAAGGACGTTACATAATATTCTTCGCTCAGCATGAACCTGGTCATTTTAATTGAGGTGCATTATAAATTATGAGCCCAAAACCAAAACTCAAAACTCAAACCAAGGACATTCAAAGAGGAAAGAGGACGAACCAAAAAGTTAAAAGGTCTTTTATGTTTTAGATCGGTAGTGCAGAATCTAGAATCAAGAATTTAGAATGTAGGTCAAAAGTTAAAAGGTGTTACCACTTTTAAAGTCTTTTGTCTTGTACGTATAATCATGCTAAAAAAATATAGTTTTTACTTTCTCCATCCTAAATTTTTCTTACAGTTTGCAGTAAAACATGGAGCATGAATTATGAATTGTACCAAGTACCTAGTGAAACGGTTTTTCCTAATGCCTGTGCATTTCATAATGGTTGTACGTTGCATTAGATATTAGGTATGAGATTAAGAATTAAGAAATACGAAAGGGAGTGGAGTGTTGAAAATGAAGCTGTTATTGTCAGAGAGCCGAGACAAGAGGTGAAGTAAAAGTGAAATTTTCCTTTCTTGTGCGGAAGGAGGATTATGAAACAGTGGAGCAATGTTATGCATAGGAAGGAGGAGGAGATGAGAGGCGGTTGGGGTTGGAGGTTGGAGGATAGAACATGGAAAGAGAAAACAGAAATCAGCTTCATTGTACATTGTACATACTACATACATACCATGCTTAATACTTAATACCTTTACTCTATACTCTGTACACTTTCATTATACATAATTTTCCCCATTGTACGAGAACGAGTATGAGTGCGAGTACGAATGTGGTTGTTATATGAAATATGAAATAAGTATAAAAAGGCTGCAAATTCGGAGCGACACATTATCACAACAACACATGCTGTATATTGTATATCGTAGTTTGTGTACGTATTAGCTTGTAGCTCCTTTACTCTGTATTCTGCATCATATTTAGCCATAATAATAATAATAATGTGAGGAAAGTAAGAATAAAGTATACAATATTATACAATCTACAAACTACGCGATCCTTTATCCTTTTTCACTATTCGTGCGCAATTCGTTCACTAATCTCTCATAATAATGCGTGTGCATTATACATTGTATACATTAGCCATGCAACATACGACACGTAATCTACTTGTACACTGTACATAACTTGACATGTTGAAAATAGTTTTTCTATGTCCTGCTGGCATTCGGTATTCGGTCTTCAGTAGAACACGGAGTAGGATACTTTCTTCTTCTTTTTTCGTTTTTCGTTTTTGTTGACGTTAATAACAGAGCGCGGGGCTTTGATGGCAGGCTTTGAGAAATGTACAAGTCAGCAAGCAGCAAGCAGCAAGTCTCTGCTATTAGAGATAGTAACTTTGATTTTGTTGTCCTCGTTACCAACAAGGTTTTCAGTTTACTAGAAAATACGAGGCCTC
>JAQGBH010005271.1:0-14683 GCA_034698265.1 Sminthurinus aureus | reverse complement strand
TTGAAATTCTAGCAGCCGGAAAAATTTTCATAAGTTTTACATGTAATTTTGAATTTTTCTTCCGGCTGCCAACTTTTAATTTCCAGCAGCCCGGTTTCCGGCTGCCAACTTTTTACTTGTAGCAGCCGGAAGATTTTACATGGATTTGAGTTGCGGCTGCCAACTTTGCATTTTTAACAGCCGGGCTTCCGGCTGCTAACTTTTTTCCCATTGAATTTCACCCAGGGATTTAATGGAGCCACCAATGCCCCAGCTCTTCGTTCCCTGTTCAAACGGGATAAATCGGGCTACTTGGGATTTTTTGATACAATTGCCATTTGGAGCAGGGTCATTCCGCAGATGTTCCAAACAAACGCTTTTGTGACCAAAGCGGACCTTTTCAACGTTCCGTGGGTCTGGATATTCTCGGGGCCCAGTAATTGGGGCATGCGACGCATCTTTCTCAACCTGGTGGACTCAGGGGTTCATGACTACTGGTGGAACATGAGGCTTCAGCTGTACAACTCTTATGAGCGGGAAGAGGGAATCATGGGCATTTTTCGGGGCGAGGTGGAATGGACTAACTTGGAGAATGCCAATGAGATGGTGCACATGACAGGGGAAGAAGGGATAACGGGGATTCCACTCAATGACTCTACAATGAGGGCAACCCTCTATGTCTATTTGTGCGGAGTGGCTAACGCTATGCTATTTTTTCTCTATGAAATTCTATTCAAGGCTCATTTGCACTTGTACTTCGTTTGGATCAAATTTCGAATTTTAGGAATTTTCCAATAAAATCCCGCTTTCGATTTTTCTAATTGCTTTTTCAGGATTAAAGTATTTAAGAGAAATTCAAAATAAAATGTTACCTTTTCCAATCATGCAGGAAATATGAAATAGTAATTGAGTAATAAGAAATAAAATAAGAGTACAGATAGCGCCCCAATTCTCAATGTGATGGAGAATTCACTAAATCAATCAAAATTTTGCTGGAATAGCTGACAAAAACGGGCTTCAATTTCATCAAAATTTTAATAATATTCCAAATCATGTGGATTTAAAGCATCATTTTCTCTGGTATTCTACCATAATTATGGGTGTATTATTTTTCAATGCCGGAAAACACACAAGAGTTTGAACAACGTTTTGAAATATGAATAAATTTAAATTCCCCTTCTAATATTTTGTAAATTATCCACTTTGTGACCCAGACAAAAACCCGTACAGAAATCCGCGCCAAAAGCATAACTGCTTTGTCCCACGACGCCCATACAATTTCACTGGCTAAAACTCCAAGGGCAAGGGAAAGAAGCCAGCAGAAAATCCAAATGTAGAAAACAAGTCCAATATCCGAGTCTTTAAATGACAGAGCTTTAAATGGCGTAACTTTTTCTTCTATTTCTACTGTTTCATCTAGATTCCACAATGTTTTGTTCCCATACCAACTCCAATCTGTGAAACGACAGCGTTCCCATCTTTCTGTTTTTTTATGAAAGAAATAGAAATTATTTGAAAAAATTCCAACTTGAATAAATTTTCTAGGCCAGTGAACAATTCACGTGAAATAGAGAAAAAAAATGGCGCTGGAAAATTCTATTTTATTCTGTTCTATTTCTTGCATGAATCAGACAATCTTGACTGCAACGCTGTACAGCATATGCACTTTTTGTCGAGTTCGTGTTGTTCTAGCGTTTGCAACTGTCAAGTTTTAAATTTTTCCTTTAATTTATTTATTGCATTTTATCCATTCGTATTCAAATAGTCAAAGCACAGCAAAAAGGGAAAAAATTCTCACACTTAAAAAACAAGAGTTGGAAAATGACACGACTTGTACCATAAATCGATCAATTTTCCATAGCTCAAAAACTTTCAGCTATTCAAAATACCACGAGTACATACAATTGGTACAATTGCACTCAAAATTCAAATGCCTAACTACAAAACAGCCGGCTAAAAAATGTAACCGTTTTGTAACCAACCGGCAGTTGTGAGTTTAAAATGGAAAACAAGCAAAAAAATCTAACCTCGCCTTTTTTCGGCCAGTGATGAAAAACTAAACACTTAATTTTCAATTTTGAGGCAGCTAAAAGAAACAAAATCTGAAGCAGAATCTTGTTTAAGAATTGAGAAATTTCTTTTTCAAATTCAATTTATATTTTCAGTTTTAAGGACATGGGGTAATTGTCAAAGGGATATTTTGTAAAAAGTGTCATCTCGCAGGGCTCACAACTCCCAGAATACTGCACCGATCTTCATGATCGACATGCCAAATGAAAGGTGGGTTCTTTAGCTGATTCTTCTAATGTGTCATTTTGACAAAATCGATCATCTTCAAGGTTTTACGAAGATTACCCCGGACGACACTATTTTTAGAATTTTTTTAGTGACAATCTTTAAAAAATCAGTAGAACCAAACCGCGAACAGGAAAAATCTGAAAAAAATCAGAGGACCTTTTGGTAGTCTCGAATTAGTGCAAAAAAATCAGTGGATCGAAAATCCGCCGTTTCCGGACTTTACAGCGGGAAACAGTTTTTGCTAGAATTTACTGCAAAAACAATATTCCTGTGGGATCCTATTTCCCGCCGTAAAGTTCGAAAACGGCGGATTTTGGACCCGCTGATTTGTTTACACTAACTCAAGACTACCAGAAGGTCCTCTGATTTTTTTCCGATTTTTCCTGTTCGCGGTTTGATCGTGCTGATTTTTTAAAAATTGTCACTCAAAAAATTCTAAAAATAGTGTCCTCCGGGGTAATCTTCGTAAAACCTTGAAGATGATCGATTTTGTCAAAATGACACAGCTACGAAACAGCTGAAGAACCCACCCTTCATTTGACATGTCGATCATGAAGATCGGTGCAGCCGTTTGGGAGTTGTGAGCCCTGTGAAATGGGAAATTTTTCTTTGAAACTTGGCCCCATTTCCTTAATTCTCCTGGATTACCATTTACAAAAAATCGCCGGCATAATACCTAAAAGCTTAATAAATAGGCCTACATTTTTCGCGTCGTTGTTCAACTGGAGTGTAAAAATTACATGAGTTTTGAGTTTTATATCAACATGATTTAGGATTTAAGTGTTTTGGATTAGATTACATTAGACAGTAGACAACAGACATTAGACTGCTGTTTTTTCGCACACTGGACTCTGGAATTGCAATCGTAATGGTAGCATGAGTATTTCTATGTTTCTGAAGTCATAATTTTTGGTTCTAACATAGATTTGGACTTCTTAAGTTGAATTATATTTCCTGTTATATTTGTTTGGTTAAACTTCTAATTAGATGTCCTGGAAACAAATATCTGAATTTAAAAAATTGTGTTACACTACCAATTCATAACCTCATAGCATGAAAATTTAAGATTACAGAGAAAGCGCCGGTGATTTTACAAAGTGACTGTATAGTGTCAAGTATTGACATAAAATAGAATGTATGCGTTTGTGTGACAACAGTTCACCTTCAAATAAATCTTTTTTCACTCACCGAAGCATACACATGAGCTTAACCAGATATCTTTACTTTTATGCAAATATAATACAGACCACTTGCATTTCATTTGCCCAGCTTTGACGCAAGTGAAAGATCATATCTTGTATTTGTAAATTTGATGAAAAGACAAAAACTTTATTGTATTTAGTACTGTTGAATGTTTTTTTTTACAAAATCATAAAATTATTAAATGTTCTCTATTAGATACATCTTTAGACGTTCAGAATAAAGGTTCGAAATTTTGACAGCAAAATATTAACAAAAAGTAACCTGTGGTACAAATATAACGCATAATGGAGTAATGAAGTGTAAAATTAAGAAAACAACAAAAACCATGACTGTGTGCCGCTAGCAGCACTAGATTTGTCTCCTGATCAGGGAGACCCCGTGCCCCAAGTGATGATGTTATAGGTGATGGTGGTTTCACACACGGACGGAATTCTCGTACGACTTAGCACCGAGTTACTGTATGATGTTTTAGTCAAGTCTGGTTCTAGATTTCCAGACTCGCTGTGAAAAATAAAACAGGCAAAAGGTGTGTGATGTTTTAGTATTTTGACTGGTCAGATTTTCAAGCTGGCTGGTTTTTACTATACAATAACTACGCAGTAAAATCAGCCAGCTAGAAAATCTGTCCAGTCAAAATACTAAAACATCACACACCTTTTGCCTGTTTTATTTTTCACAGCCAGTCTGGAAATCTAGAAACAGACTTGACTAAAACATCATGCCCTAAATCTGATTTTACATGGAAAAATCAACGTTGTTATTGAATCAATATAAATCAAGGAAATCACTTTGACTTTGGAGATGTAAAATATCTCAATTGTTTTTCTTTAGTAAACTTGTGGTTTGATAAGATGTTTTTGTAGTTTGGTATTTGTTATTTTGTAAGCGATTTGTGATATAAGATTTCTGCTGTTGATTTTACCAGACACAAGTTTGGAACATCAATGTTACAACTTCGAACTTCAGCGGTGTTTTCTCTGAGGAATATTTTGAACGGCGTCAAACTCACCCAGTTTTTCATGGATTATCATTCATTCGTTCATCATGTTAATTTTGAAAACTTGCCGGGCCTACCACACAAATTACTTTCTCCTTTTTGGCAAAGGCAACGTCCTTTTCAAAGCAAAACAAGGAAAAAACCAAAGTACAGACGCACGATTGAATTGTCGGATTAGTCGTCCATTTTCACATTTGATATTTGGTCGCATTAGTTGAGCGCCAGATGTTTTTTTTACAACTACATGAACATCTGTAGTTTTTGAGTTGCTTTATCGCATAACAGTTCAAATCGGGATTACCGTCAACCGCCAACTTTCAGCAACCAGCATCGAAACAGAATCTATAATCTAGGTATTTGAACAGAATAATTTTGACACGCTTTCTTTTTGTATGTGTACATAAAATAATATAGAATATTCAATTTATTCAATACAAATTGTTCTGATTGAGGAATTGCCACTTTCGAGGACACCAATTAAATTGACGAGATTGAGGAAGCAAAGGAAATTGCAACAGCTTAAACAGAGGATGTGGGAAATAGCCTAATGAATGCTGTAAATTTTGAACGAACTTGGACGCTGTTCAAATTTTTATCCACCACAATGCCATCCGGGGTGCAGAATTTTCACAAGAGGAGCAACGTAAAATACAAGCTGAAAAGAGAACGGAACTGTGGGGTCAGTTGATGTATAATACATTAAAAAAGAATTGATGATTAGCGCCACAAGTACAGCATAGCAGAATTTCTGTGATCGTATAATTTATAACATTACGCAACACCAACTGACATCACAGCGGCTTTCTCTTTTTATTTTGTGTGCATAAGAATGTCGCTCCCCTGGTTTTTTTCGGTGAAAATTGAAATGACTTGGTAAAATGATTCGATGCAGAAATAAATACGACGTACGAAAAAACCAATAACATTACTCTGAAAAAAGAACGGTTTACGTCGAATAATTAAAAGTGCAACACGACCAATGGGATTTTTGAGAGGAATTGGACGCCGTTTTATATTTTTGACCAGGTTAAACCGGTTCCTACGTAGACAGATTATTTACCAAATTTGTATTTTGACATGCGTCAGGCTTTCTAAAATCTTGTCGTAAGTGCCGTAATTTTACATTTGCTATACAATATATGTACAGTCAGCCCTTTTTTCTCAAGTTTAATCAAAACCTCGTGAACAGTTCAAAATGATCCTGACACGTACAACAACGAAACATTTTACAACGACTATAAAACGGCAGTTGAATAGTAAATAAAATAGCCACTTGCTCTTTGTGAATGGAGCCATTGCACAAAATCCGCTTCATCTTTACCCAGTTCAAGTCCACAAGTCCAGGGTGAATTCAGATTTGAAATCAAATGTAAATGCAAAATACGACTTTGGCTTCCGGGAGCCAAAAGCAGTTGAAGATGAATTCAACTCGGATTTGTATCGGAGATCGCAGACCAAACTTTTGCATCGTGTGTAAATATTCTCAGGTTATTTTTTACGGAGACGAATGAGAATTGGATTCTTTGTAGCGCGAGGGCTTTTGGTCAGAAAGAAATTCTCCTCCGCTTTTTAAACGGAGAAGAAACTTTACTTAAATTCTTTTTATTCAGTGCAACAATACTGATATCTATTTGACTGAGAGACGATAGAAAAGTTTCTGGAGTTGTAAGCAACACAATCTGTTGCTATGGGATATCACAACTGAAGAACAAGAGACCGAAAACGGTTTGCTGGTCGCGCGTCAATTCTCGAGTTTTCCTTCTCGATGCTTCATTTTGATTTTGAATCTGATTCCGAAATCAAAAAGCCAGTTTGTTCTGTTGAGCGAGAAAGGATCTGCTCGTTTCTTCCGTTTTTTACATGGACAGTTTGCGAGTAAAATTGTTATTACAATGCCAAAGTTGGACGCCGTTTATCATTTTCCTCGTTGTAGGACCAGTTTAATCGTGTAGATGATTGATGATGCCATTTGAATAACGATATGCATATAATCTTTTTGTTTTTCTAGAGTGTTCTTTTAGTAAATTGCCACAAAATGTATTTTCTTTCATAAACCGTTTCGTTTCGTTCCGTTTCTAGTGTAAAAATCAGTGGACTTTTAAACTGGAGGTCCTATTTCATTTTAATTGCGAATTTGCAGCTCTTCTTTCTTACTCAAACTCGTTGCCATAGTCACAAGTCACAAGGTGAAGAAGCCAGAGAAAAATCGCAGTAGTTTTCTTAAGCATGAGATTCCAGAATGAACCATCACTCTTCGTTATTACTGCACTGAAACTGTAATCGGCGTTTGCACAAGGATAAACATTAAACAAGGTGCATAGTAAAGTGAAAAGAGAGACGCGGGACATGGAAATGAGCACATCTGAATCAGAATCGGCCGATCTTTTTATAAACGTGAACGCAGCCACAAAATTAAACAGGAATCAGATTGTCATTATTGATGGTGCGGTTACCTCGGATTTCCGTTTTCCACTTTGCAACTCACCCCAAACGCAATTCTAGCTTCCAACGTCAGAATTTTGATTGGGTTGTAATCGTTATGAGATCGACCTCAATGTCCATCTCGATCTGGGGGAGGAGAAGCAGTCACTAAAACTCAAAACTCAAATCAGAACGACTCAAAATCAAAGTCCAGACGACGGGTAAATAAAGAAAGCACAATATGAGGAAAAGAAAATCACAAGTGGACTTGCATTCAAATTTGAAATTGCATAAAGATCTGCTTTTGCCGTGAGATTTGAAATGGTTGTTCAATATTTAAAACTAGAATTAGAAATGATGTTTGGTTTTTCAGGGTTTGAGCAACTGTAGACTTTTGAGTATTAATTGTAAGTTGAGTTGAGTTTATGTCAGTTAATATGGAGAAAAGAACAAGAATTGTTTCGGATTGCCGCTTTCTATTTCATTAGAAGTTGAGATTCACACATTAAGACTCGTTTCAAAGGATAATCTATTTTGCATTGTGTGCTCATGAACCGTACAAATGCGGCAAACCGAGTTGTGAATATGCGGCAGTCCGGAGAATTGATAAATGATCTTAAGCGACATCAACTGACTCATGAGCCAAAAGATGGGAAGGAACACCCGCCATTTAAATGCTCAGAGTAGGAAAAAAAGTTGAAATTGTTTTTAAAATGTTTTTATTTGCACAACTTGTCCTTTTGTATACAGCTACAGATTTTGACAATTAGTGTGGAAATGTGACTAGGAGACTGACAACATTTTGAAAGACAAAGTCAATGAAATTTGGTGTGGCTTCTCTCTCGAGCGTGTGAAAATCTCCAACTTTTATTCCAACATTTCGAATTCTTTGGATGCCTTTCTGCATTTCATTCTCAAAGCATTGAGTCATTGAATTGAGATTGGAATTTGCAGGTTGTGATTTGGTTTGTACTGTGATTTTTTGAGCTGCGAGGAGAAATTCCGTTTTCAGTTGTTCCATGTTCTCAGGGATGGAGAAAGCGTGTTGGTATAAAATGGAGTATTCCAAAGTGCAGGCGAGGGCACAGTAAGCCGCAAAAACGCCTAGAAATGGAAAATCACCAGAATGACGAATCGCAAAAAAATAAAAGAGGATGGAAAGACAGAGACAAATGATTTTGAAGGCAAAGATGCAGAACGGGAAACAGCGATTGAACAACTCGATGACGACGACGAGTTCGTTCATCTCCTTAGAGATTTGACGGAGGACCCAAATTTCTCTCCCAATGTCTCGATTCCGATCTGAGCGACTTTGGAATAGTTCCACAAAAGTTCTGAAACAGAATTACAAATTTGTTTGTTTAAAAATTTTGATTTTGTGGGAAAAATGGGTCAAATTTTCAAATTTTCACCTCAGTTGAAGGTTCATTTGCTTTAGTTCGGACTGACATTTGGCAAAGAAAAGGACTTGAGTTAGGATTGAGAAGAAGGTACAAACAATGGCGACCGTCAGAGAAATTATATCGATAGAGAAAAGTCCGAGGAAACTCTTGGCATTGTGATATTTCGGTGGAAGAGCCGAGTACAAAAGTTGCGGGCGACTCGGATCAACCGCCAAAACGATGAGGGCGAGAAATTCCCCCACAAATAACCCAATTGGAATTAATCTGGCCAAAAGTTCATCAAGAGAATAAAGCGGCGGCCACGTGAAAAGCGGACGAATTCCCTTCGGATCTGATTTAAAACCCTGATTTTGAACTGCCGGTGATTCAATTTCCGTTCCAGATTTTCCTCCAAAACTCGTCTCTAAAACGTCAACTCCACAAAAAGGACAATTTTTAAGCACTTCAAAACAAATTCTTCCCTCATTTTTCTAAGCAGCAACAAAAGGTAAAACTAATTCGTATTTTCTTACCTTGGACATTTTTTGCCGAGTTTTCAAGTTCCTCGTCCATCATTTTCTGCACCGGATTTTCCCTCTGCACAAAAAGCTGGTTAAAAATCATCTCGCACTCCTCAGGATTTGCGACAAACATTCGAAATCCGATAAAGTTGAACAAAGTATAGGAGATGACACAAGCAAAATGCAGAACAAAATGATCCCATCGGAAATATTTCTCCGGCTCCACCATCGTCGACTGCACGAGTCTCAACAACATGTAAAAACAGTGAGAAATGGCAATAGAAAAATAAATTTTCCATACGAAAATCCTGATTTTACTCGTCTGCCTCCGAATTTTCCCGGTTTCCAGGTCAACTTGAATCGGCAGAAGATTTAAATTCGAGAGAATTTTAATCGTCTTGAAATTCCACTCATTTTCCCCAAACGTCAACATTTTTAAATTGCTCAAGAATATTTTGGCGTTTGTCCTTTAAATTATTGTAAACTTTGCAGCTAAATAGACAGTTTAACGGGTAAAGCAGAGTTGACTTTTGAGTTGAGGAATGCACAAGAAATGGGAGAAGCAGGCAGCAAAATGGGAAAATGTCTCTCTCAATCAATATCGATATCAACTATTGGCATCGCCACGACTTTCAGTTTGGTGGTCGCTTTTGTTAGGTACTTTGTGCACATTTACGTAACTTTTCAGCTCTCGTCCGAGTTGCGGAGTTGCCGAGCCAAACCGAGCAGTAAATTTGATGTCACGTTAAGCAGCACTAAAGGAGGGAACAGAGACGAATTCAGTAGTGTAGCTCGATATTTTGCGCAGAAAATAAGAACAACGTGAAGAGAGAAGAGAAAAATTGGCCGTCGGATTGTTCATGTTTTATTCAGGTAATTACTCGTGCAAAATGTCCATTTGCGAGCTCCAGCTTTATTCAACTCTCTTTGTGTTTGTATGACTGAGATAAGAAAAGGGATAAACTGAATTGAATTTACTAAGTCGTTTTTGTTTGTCAATTTTCCTCGGTGCTAGTGCAACTAGGAAAGAATAACTTGCTTTTCCGTTGTACCTGATGCTTTTTGTGCTTTGTGCAAGAACCTAAAATGACGCCGTACAGAATACAGAAACTGGCACTGAAAGTTTCTGCTAATAAAATATTCAGTTGTTTGTTTCATCGAGTTAATTAACTATAAAGCTTAAACTTGTTTTTGTTCGGGACTGAACCATGTCACGTTGTCTTCAACTTTCAACCAAACAAACCGCTAAAACTTACACAAGCCAGCCACATTCAACGAGAATCCACTGGAGACTCTAGTTTTGTTCAACTCTGTTTCTGCTCTTTATCTGACAATGAATCACATTGCCATTTACCATTTGTTGTAAATAACTTTACTCACGTTTAAGCTTGAATTTGATTGAAATGAGCGCGAATTGGGGATACAAAATAACGGGTCATTTTATTGTTTCTGAACAATACGTTGTCTTTAATTGTTCTCCTTCGAAATTAGGATTGTGGTTGTTTGTCCCTTTCCCGTTTTTTCCCTTCATTACCAACCACTAATATAATTTACCACTCACAATGACACTCAAAGGGTGTCCGACGAGATAAGGAGCGAGACCCAGGTCATTCGACGTAGTTTTTTACGCTGATTTCGAATATGGTGGTCGTTTTCTTGAATGGGACGTTTTAAAACCCGAAAAATTTGAAAACCTGGTTTTTCTTTGTAAAATTGTGAAGAACTGTAAAACTTGGACGCCGTTTAAACTTTTAAACCAATTTTTCTGGTTTTTGAATCTCAATTTTTCGACTTTTTCTTGATTTTGAGCAAAAACATAGGCCCATTCAAGAAAACGACCACCATATTCGGAATCAGCGTAAAAAACTACGTCGAATGATTTGGGTCTCGGTTCTTAACTCGTCGGACACCCCTTGAGTGTCCATTGTAAGTGATTAACAGATTGTGCTTTGCTTACTAAGTATCATTTTTATAAACAGTCAGACGCTCCTGCTGTTTTGTAGAAATTGGTGAATATTTTATGTAAAACAAGCAGGTGGAATTTTGACGCCGTTTGAATTTTTTCTGCTCCTTGTTTCAGCTACACGTCATAAGCTAAAGCGTAATCTTGTTCTTACGAAGTTAAAATACAAAGTGATTCAACTGAGCTTGCTGTAAAAAATGCATCTCTTTGCTTTGGAAATTCACTAGCAGGACCAGATTCATTATTAACATTTGAGTTCTTGCTTCTTTAAGTACTTTGACCAGAAACTGTTAATTTAAAAAATTATGTCTAGAATTCAATCACAGCAATTCACATTTTCAAAGAAAGTAGCATTCAAAAACATTGAGCAATCAAGTTTGTGATTTATTCCCTTTGACAAAATTAATGTAGTTAAAATATTTTATGTCAAAACTTATGAATCGTTTTATAAATGAAATTGACGAAACGCTGTAAAGAGTTCCAAAATTTTCAGAGTTAACAATTTTCAGTTGTACAAAAGTAATGAAATTTATTGACTTCAATGGTAAGATGAAATATGATCAAACCTTCTACATTTAATTAAAAATTTCATAGGAGTCCATCAAGTTCATAACCCTTTTTTAAACGGAAGCAAAGACAAGTGTGACTTGTTGTTTTGATTGGTGGTCTTTTTGCTACTATGCGTGTCTCGAAAAATCAAATGGAAAACGGCGCCGCGTAGTGTGAAAGATTTGAATCCAATCCCTAAAATTTTTTAGGGATAGGGTTTAATGGCAACTGTGATTTCAGTGTACAAACAAAATCTAGTGCTAATGAATTTGTTCAATTTTAAGCTTGAAATCCCTGTGTTGTGCATTGCGCTAGTTTAGTTTGGTCGGTTTTTAAATTGTTCGTGTTCTATGCTCCAGCTCAAAGCCCCAAAGCATTTAAATATTATGTACACTTAGCACTTAAATACGCTTACGTCTTAATGCAACGATTTGAGGTTCATCATTTATCATCTACTTCCAACAATTTTGGTTTCAGACGTTCAAAATTTCAAATGGCGTTCAACTTGCGCAGTAGCAAAATTGCGGCTAACCAACAAATTGTAGGGATTTTAATGAAAGATTTATTCTGTTGTGTCGTTGCCTATGTGAAATATGCATAATTATACTAAATCCTGCGCAGTCTCACTTTGCCCAGCGTAATTGGAAGCGCTCTTAATTCTTAAATGAACGCGAGACACGAGTAAAACAACGCTCAGCTTCACTTCGTACAAGACATTGTGCTTTTGCACAATGCTTTTTATTCTGTTTGATTGAAGATTATTTATCTATTTGATCTATTTGATCTATTGATTGATTTACATGAAATTTTCTGAGCAAGTTAACATTACCATTTTATCAGATTTCATCTGGCGAATCAGCATAGCCAAATAAATGTAAAAGAAAATTTATTTCGCAGGATTTTAATACAGTTTTTACGCATGTAGTTCCTAATCGAGAAAGAGAAATATTTGTTGCGCATCAGCTGGACTTGACCCGAGTTTTGCTTTTCTTTTGTTTGTGAGTGAGTTGGTGTCTCTTCAAAGTGGAACTTTGAGCAGCTGCGTAATTGCAGTTGGCCTCCCGACATTTGAAAGGTCGTTCTTTTGTGTGTGTCCGAATGTGCTTGATGAGATGAGCTCTTTGCGCCGTGGCGTATTTGCATCCTTTGTGAAGACAATTGTAATCTTTTTGGCCTGTGTGGATCTTCACATGATGCATCAAGTTGCTGTTCAAAGAGAATTTCTTATGGCAGTATTTACATTCCCAGTGTTTTTGTCCCGTGTGAACCGTCACATGACCGGTCAAATTCTCTTTTGTAATGAATTTCTTGCCGCAATAATCGCACTCGTGATCTTTTTGTCCCAAATGAAATTTAACGTGTCTCAAAAGATGAGCTTTTTGAGTGAAGGATTTATCGCAAATTTCGCAGACAAAAGCCCTCTATTCGGTGTGGACAGTTTCATGTTGTCTCTTATTCTACTTGTTTTTGAATTTTTTCTGACAGTAGACGCATTCAAAATTACAGTTTTTGCTCTTTGCCGTCTTCGGTTTTTCCATTTTCCTTTAGAAATTCAATTTCACTTGCCTGAGAATTCTAAAAAATATACAAAAAGTACGGAATTTTGAATTTAAACAACGCTGAACAAAGTAAAACTCAAAATTAAAAGCTCAATCCAACTTTTGCTGGTGTTGAAAAAATCAAGGAATCAAAATGATTGTCTTTCAATGTAACAAATTTTAGCCCCGTGTAAAACGTCGAAAAGTTTGCTGTGACACGGAAAACCAACGGAAATTTTATTCTGCTTGAACTAGAAAAATATTTATGAAAGATACCAAAAGCACAAAGTGATAGGCAAAAACCAACCGTTTGGTTTATTTTTACCTGGTTTTTCTAGAAAAGGCAAAACACACCCAAGTTTTAGTCGTGCTTCATGGAAAAGAGAATAAGGATTAAAATGTTTCTTCTAATGTTCAATTTTAAGCTTGAAATTCCTGTATTCTGCATCACGCTGGTTTGGTTTGGCTTTAAATCTTTAATGCTCCATGTCCCAGCTCAAACTCCCAAAGCATTTAAATTTGTACGGGAACATTTTAAGTCAGCGGAGTAGAAAGGGCTATCTTTAATGCGCCAAAAGCATCGTTTATAGCTGAAAACTTCTCTGTTACTCTTCTTTAGTTACAACAGCCATAGCAACGAAGTTTTTTGAATAAAATTTGATGTCGGAGTTTGTACATAAACTTAAAAACCTTTTTGTTAATTTTCCAGCCACATTTTTCCAGTTACATTTTTGTACCTAATAACAGACAAATAATGTTTCTAGTGCAAGGACAACAACTTCAGTAGTTTTTGTGAGTACGCTCATCAGTCTGCTGATTTTCCTTACATTCAAAAAATATACAATTTTTTTCACAAATCGGCAAAGCTAAAAATCTTAGAGCATAATCATAAAAAGTTCCACATTTGATTTTTGATTTTGTTAATCATTGTAAAAAAACAAAAAAGTCCCAGAATCTACCGTCAACAAAACCGGTTTGAGCAGCTCAAAATTTCAAATGGCATTCAACTTGGACAGTAGCAAAATTGTGGATTAATAAACAAATTGCAGGGATTTCAATAAAAGACTTAGTCTGTTGTCTTTTCCTAGGCGAAATATGCATAATGAGACTAAATACTGCGCAGTCTCACTCTACCCAACATAATTCCAAGTGCTCTCACTCTTATCATGGACACGAGACACGAGTGCAACAACGCTCAGCTTTGCTCCGTAAAAAGCGTATTCGTTTTTTCATTCTATTTTAGAACCGATTCTTTGCTTATTTGATTTTTATGACAGTTTTTGAGCAATTACACAAAAATCTTTCGCGAGGTTCCATTTTGCGTAACAGCAGAGCCAACTGAATATAAAAACTTTTATTTTAAAGGACTTACGTACAGTTTTTAGACATCAAGTTTATACAAAGAAAACAAATAGAAAATTTTGTGGTTCGTCGTTGATCAACTGGACTTAACCGGAGTTTCGCCACTTCCTTATTTGTCTGTGAGTGATGTTTCTTCAAATGTGAGTTTTGAACAGCTGCGTAATTTCAGTTGACCTCTGGACATTTGCACGTTATTTTGCATGTCGGCGAATGTGGTAGGTGAGACCACTTTTGTGTGCAGCAGCAAAGTTGCATTCATCCAGAGGACATTTGTAATCCTTTTGACCAGTGTGGATCTTCAAATGAGACTTTAAACTGGATTGTACAGAGAATGTTTTCGCGCAATATTTACATTTCCAGTTTTTTTTCCCCGTGTGAACTGGCAAATGCTGAGTCACTTCTCTTTTCGTAATAAATTTCTTGTCGCAATAATCGCACTCGTGATCCTTTTGACCCAGGTGAATTTTACC
>JAQGBH010005270.1:0-14683 GCA_034698265.1 Sminthurinus aureus | reverse complement strand
AATTCAAACATTTGTCCGGCATTTACTTGTAGTGTAATGCTGGGACTAATTGTTATGCAGAAGTGTGTTGTACTGAACAGGGCTACATAATACTAGAAGGACTCAGTACTAAACCCACTACAAACGTAGATTAATGTGAGTTGTAAAGACTTTTTGAACGGCCCTTGTACATTATAATAGTTACTGGTATTAGTATTATGATTAGTTTTGTACAACCGTACTTCATTACTGTTTAATTGTAAATTATTACTTGTCATTGGAAATCGGAAGTATCACTTGTATTCAGTGTAAACTGGAAAATTCTGAACGTTAGTATTGTTGTTGACTTGTTTTCTTGAATTAAAAGTTTAGTTTAAATGTTTATAGTTTATGCTGAAACATAATATAATTAGCATATTTACTTGAACTAATGAATCTCGAATTTCGTCTGTTTTTGCGTAGAGTTTTCAAAACGTTATTTACAACTTTTTTTTCTAAAACCTTGTTGAGAAAACAGATTACGCAATTTTCATGTATTAAGACATAGATACGAAAAACAAACTAATTAAAAAAACATACTAATTACCTTTTTCACCTCTTAAACCAAGGCACACACATACATCACCACGTCCCACTAAATAGTTATTTACTTTAGTTCTAGTGTAATTGTATCTCGAACTGCGTTATCTTCCCAAGTAAATAGAATTAAACGAATTTATGCATGTAAATGCATTTTGTAAGCTCAATCGTCATAAACTTTCGATACGGATTAGTCTAGACTCTAGACAATGTTTTTTATTCCATTTTGTCTGTTTAATAAACATTGGAAATGGAAATACATATATGTGCACACACTTACACCGTAGAACCCTAATTTTTTGACACACGTGTAATAATATAATAACATTCCCTACTGCATTACTTATTTCAAATGAGGTAGTTTTATGCTGGATCACAATTCAGAAATACTCCATGGATTCTTTGAAATAATATATAATTATTCAAGATATCGTCTTCTTTGCGATTTTCTCCGTTTTAGAAAATAGAAAAGTCAACAAATTTCTCATTACCCCACAAAAACTACGTATCTAGGTACCTATTTAATAAATCGTACTTACGAACCCACTCAACATTTAAGCTGACTTGGTACAGAATACATCATTTTCACAACTGTCATCGTGTTCTGTAAACTTGTTGGTAGCAAAATTTCCTAAAACTTTCAATTGGTATGTTTTATGCCTAAATTGATCATTGAAATCACTGTATGTTTGTCTAACAAATACAAGTTTTCACAATGCCACATGTTTTCAGTTTTCATAAGTAAGTATGTACCATGAGAACTGCTTAAATACAAAGTTCCAAAGCTTTTAAAGTACATGAATGAATGGTCATTTTATGTTTCCCAAGTTGTATAATCCATTCATAGGTAATTGAGCAACATGGTACACACAGTGTGCTTTTTAAATTTGAGTGTACAATGTACAACAGAAGTATTTTCATTATCGTTTGTTATGCTTTTATTCTATTATTGAGTAGAGAATACGCCAAGCCGAAAATGAGAATGTTAAACATAATAATATATAATTGGTTTCCAGCTTCAAGGTCTTTTACCAGCTTTTTAGTACATACTCTAGAAAAACGACATTAATTAGACCCAATCATAATACTAAAGAATACATGTTGTACATTTATTTACATAGCATGACCCAAAATGGAAATTGAGAACTGAAACTAATGGGAACTAGCTTTTCGAGTACAATATTGTATAACAGTAGCATGCATTATTTTAAAAGCTAACACAATGAATGCATTCAAAAGTTACATAATACAAAATACAATATTGGTTTACATTTAAAGTTAACGTGTCTTTTATTCTATGCCAATTTGAATGTATACAGCTGCAATACGCAAACTTGTTGAATTTTTTCTTGTAATATTTTGTAATAAAATTTAAATGAGAAAAATATCTAGAGCTCTTTACAGAAAATATTTTAATAACACTAAGCATGATGCGTGAAGTGTGCACGTTAGTTGCCAGTCATCAGAAGTGTCCTTTTTTATTATTTAGTAGAAATCATGGTTAAAACATCTTCGATGTACAAATAGTACTATAAAAAAAGTAGCCTTTCCTTTGAGACATATTATAGCATTATCGATATCCAAAAATGTTACATTTCGTTATATATTATGCATGAATACAGTAAATACTGACTGGAGCTATATTTAATTTCTTCAGTTCAATCTATATTACAATCTCATTTTCAATCTCACTTTATTCAACATTTTGCCCCCAGAATTTTTTTAAAGACAATAGATATGTTTTATTTTGGTTTTCGTTGGAACAAAGTATAACCTACCAATATCATAAATATGAACATACCTAATACTATTGATGCAATAGTTTACTGAAGATTGGGGGTATTTTTTTTCACTCTTGTTGTTTTTACACGTACATTTGTCTGATAATGTACTATCTTTTCGTTTAACCGATTTTGAAGATATTATAGGGAATTTCATTACATAAAAATTTGTTTTAAATATTATTATATTGTCTAGCTAATCTGAAATCTGACTATGAATAAATAAGGGTATAATAAGGTTATTACTCATGTGAACATAATATGTACAAGTACGTAATTATTATTTTGGTTCATTTATTGCAAGTGGTAACAAACATGGCCATAAAATAATATAGATACAGTATAAAATATTAGAAAAATACTTGAAGTTTTTGATATATTTACATAATATATATTTGAAGAAAAAGAAGTGAGTTCCTACTTTTTTACTTATTATATTAGGTAACAAAAGTTTTTGTACAATTCAAATGAGTACATATTTTTAGTATGTATTTCCATCCATCATGTAGTTTTTGTTTTTTTTTCCTCTTAAATTGTTTCAGTATTTTTTAACTCATATTATACCATTAAGATTATTCGTATATTATTATTATTTGTTATTACTTAGGATTGTATAGACGATTTTAGATTATCAACGATTAGCGATTAAATATTATATTTTTTTTAAAAAGATTTTTCTTATGAAAATGTTTCTTAATATTATGTAAATAATCTTACAAATCCATACAAAAATGACCTTTATGTCAAACATTTAAAAAAAACCTCTCCGTCTTACACTATTATAAAATTTTTTTTACTATAATTCATACCTATATAGACTGGATGTCAAGCAAGACGTTATCTTCTTTTCTTGAAAAAAAAATATCTAGTTTTTACACGAGTCACACATCTTGTGGAAAAAATTCTTTTCCAGTATTAACAGCATAAAGTTGAAAGCACTTGTAGAGTAAAAATACACCAAATTGATTTTTTTCTTTCTGTGACCATTTTGCATTTACGGTTCCATTGTAACTTCCTTTTTTGAGATTAGAGATTTCTGATAAACCCATAGCATCTATCATTGCAGCTTCATTGACATTGGCTTCTCGTTCTGTTGAATGATGATAAAAACTCTGGACAATCACTCCTTGACCAGATTTCCATATGTTTAGAATTTTTTGAATTTTTTCACTGACTTTCTTCTCTTTGGTATTTAGAACATTTTTAGCATCTAGTAAATGAGTCAACGGTCTATTACCACAACCTTTACCTATATAGAATATTGCTGAAATGAATTTACGAAATTTCTCAGTATTTTTAATAACATCCGATTTTAAATGATTTCCCGAAAAATTAACCCGTTTAATAATTTTAGGATCCAAAAGTACATAATTATAGTAGGATTTGGTTTCACGTTTGGTAGGAGAAACTATATCACTTTGTAACAGTTCTACTTTTAACTGTCCATATTCGTGAACAGAACTTATTTTATGAATAGCAGCTTTGAGTTCGGATGAATATTTATTTTCAGTTGCAGACAAAGTTAGTTGATTTGTTACAGGACTTATAAATTTTGTTATAGTATGATATGTTGTGGGTGTCACAGGAATTTTGATATTGGACATTTTCAATTCCAATGTTTGCATTTGACATGAAGTAGGTGTAGGAAGGGCTGGAGTTGTAGCAGTTGAACATGCTGATGATGATGTTGAACTTAAATTGTATTGTTCATATTCAAATTCACGAGAGTATTGATGGTTATTACTTTCACTTAAGGATGATATCAGTGATGAATCTTGAACTTCTTCTACATAACCTAAGTGTAAAATAAGGAACATGTTCAAATTTCATTAACATTTTCATTTTTTTACTTGTATATTTTGATAGGAATAGCTTTAACCTTTAAAAATTAAAAATATATATACAAACACACAAGACGGAAACAAAACAGGTTGAAATAAAAAATTAGTCTTATTTTAAGTAACTATTATTATTGAATCTTACTCAGTCTAGAAACAACATGTGTTTGTGGTGGTGAATATTTTTTCATTAAGGAAGATGTCTCCTCTCGTATTGTTGATAGTTTACCATATCTTTTTCCTCTAAATTCTAAAATTGATTCATCTTCATCGTCAGTCATATACTTACTAAAATTAGGCACATCTGAAAATCATCATACAAATAGTAGAAATAGTAAAAAAAAAAAAAAGTAATAATACAACAGTTAGAAATTTGGATAGAGCATAATAATATAATACATAATATGTGTATTATTCTTATTTTCTTTTTCAAAAATGTAAAGTACGATATTTTTTGTTTTTACCTTTATCACTTAAATTGTCACATGTAAAGTAAGTGTTTGTACTTCCACTGGTTTCTGAAGAAGATGATGCACTAATTCTACTTGTACTGTCATCACTTATTGAACTCATACAACTAAATGATGTATGTTTAAGTAAAATACTTTTCAAAAGATCTGGTTCCTGTACATGACAAAACGTACACAAAAAAAAATGTTACACAAATATTTACAAGATGTAAAAATTGATCTTTATCCATTATTATTATAATGGGATATTTTAAAACATGTACAACTTCTTTGACTTTTTTTTAACATGATTACCTCTGTCTTTTCTACTAAATCAAAACAAGTTTGTCCTTCACCTATACATCAAAATAATACAATATTACATACATTTTTAGTTACATTCATTTACTTGCCATAAGCTACATGCTATAACATAAGATTTTATACTAAAAACAATATTATTATTACTGTTGTTGAATATTAGGAACTAACCGTCAGCTACAAAGGGATCCCCTCCTCTCGATAGTAAAAGATCCAAAACTACATCAAATTCATAGAGAATACTTAAATGTAAAGGTGAAACAAGCTCTGAACAATTAACATTATTCGGGTCTCCTCCATAGTCTAAAATGCTATACAAAACAAAAGGATGAGAAACAAATTACAAAAGAATATTACAATACAGAGAATAACAATAATACTATACGACATTATTTATCTATACACTGACACCATGCATGCATACTTATAAGTTATAACATATTCAGACAGCGTACATACGTAAAAGTACGATCTATGATAATATATTATGAAATTATAATCTATATATTATAATGTATATTATTAATTAATTGATATGCAGAAGCCAACTTTAAACTTACATTTTTACAAATTCAGGCTGATTATCACTCAATCCTACAGACATGTGTAGTAATGACATTCCAAAAGGGCGAATATCTTTATTTAAGAATCCTGGACAAGATTCTACAGTTGAATATGAAAGTTCTTCTTTGAGTTTTTCAGCATTCCCTTCTTCCATTAGAGAATACAATTTTGTTACAAATCTACTATCAAGATCTGGACCCAGTTGACTGTCCAGATCGGTTACATCCAATCCATTTCTGGTCCTTGAAAACTCTTCGAGTTTTATAGAAAATCTTGATTTCCTCGACATTGTAGCCGAGTATATATCTAAAACCTATAAATGAAGAATCACATTGATTAGTCCTATGTACATACATTCCATAATTATTCAATTAACCATTATTTCTACTCATACATTTAAAATAAATGTGAATACTTATTTAACTTACGTTTTACGGTGTTTAAAAGTTATAAGTACTTCAAATTTCAAATGCAACAAGAAAAACAAATTGTTATTCTGTACTTATGCTGCACAAAAACTAACTGTGTATAATCAATAATCAATTTTTCTAAATATTTTATGTCTACTTAATCTAGAAGTACCTTGTTGACATATTTTCCTATAAGTTCAGTTTACAAAAATAATTAAAAACCATTTTTGACACTGTTATTATTATTATTTTGTCAGTTGTCAGTTGAAAAACGGTCGGTTGCGAGTTCCCTCGCAAAAGTTTGATTTTACCTGTTTTTATGCAACGATGGGCATTGTTGTTGGATTTTCAATGCTAAAATGTTTTTTTTTTATAATTTACCGTTACTTTAAGTTTGTTGTCTGCCGGAAAGAAAATAATTAAGGAAAATTAGTCGAAAATTTATATTTAATTAACTAATTTTGTTTTAATTTAGTTGCCCATCACTGCAATCTTTGATACTTATATATACATACTTGATCTTATAAAATGTAAAACGCTTTTACTCTTCCGATTAATTTGAGTTTTAATTAACGTGTTTATTAAACAAAATTACAAAATGTAATATTATCAAAAAATGGAAATAATATTATATGAAAACCCGACTCGTTCCTTCATACATAAATAAATAAATAAAATGAATAAATAAATAGGTAGACTACAGTGTTTCTTCGAACGAAGGTAGCAACTCATTGTATTCCGGAGTTTCGGCTTCCGCTTGATAAGGTTTTTTCTTTCCAAGAACATAGTTTTTTCCAGATTTCAAAGCGTCCATAAAGTCATTTTTCAGTATCGTAGGATTTGAAAAATAAAATTTACTTTGGCCCATCATTTTTTCAACTTCACTTGCTGTATTAGATTGAACTCTGTCAAAAAACTCCTTCATTTCACTCCAAAGAGGAATTGATTCTGTAGGTTTAACTATGAGAATGATAATGATGAGTGTACAACAACCAAACGCCAAAAATGGACAACTTGTCTTTGTTCGAACCATTCTATAAATTGTATTTCTTGAGGATATATTATAATGAATAATGTTGTGATTATATCTTTGTTTCTTGTTATTCTTCCAAAAATTCTTCATTCGGTGCTATACATACATGTGTGGGAAAGAACAATATAAAATCAACATTTTAAACCACTTTTAGAATGTAAGGAATCCACATTTTATACTGTATTATTATTTTGTTGAAACTAGTTCCTTTGTAATAATAATTATCCATTGACAATTTACCTCAATTCTTAACATATGTAATTTAGTTTAATGAGCTATGTTTAGCTGTCTGTGTCTTACTTTAATGTAACTGAAAAAAAGCCATCAATATTTAAGTTTCTCATGTTTTGGAGGTAGAGGATTCCCCCTTTTGTGTTGCATTTCAAGTTTTTAAAAAATAAACAACACATGTATTATAATATTATATTATTATGATATTTTTAGAAAATATTTCAAAACTGCAACTGAAAAATGGACCTACTTACATTACAACTACGTAAGTATGTATGTGTCTATGTATAGCATTTCAATACATTATGTATGCTGTCAATACACACACGACAAGTATAAAATGTTTTGCATTATAAAAGTCATAACATATAAATACTCATAAGTACATGTGTAAGTAAATAAATTTGAAGTCCATTTTATGTACTTAAGCATTTATGTGTGTAAAGCTTTTCTTATACGTCTCGATATATACGGATTGAGACCGTATAATATTCTAGCTATAATAATGTAGTGATTGTAATTACGAATACTATGTAAATATTTACTTTTTCTAATAATGAGAACAACTACTTCTATTGTGTGTTAAAATGAATAGCTTGATTTATGAAACACCTCTTACTATTTTTTATCATAATGTCTATGCGCTTCATATAACATGAAATGAAGCAGATAAATACATAGATACAAGATACAATACACAGTGTATTTTCTTGCAAATTTCGATATTTCTAAAAACAAGCCCAGCTTATTTGCGAGATGGATAACGGAATTTACACATATTATGCAAGTTTTTGTACACTGCTTTTGTACAGTACAAGATACAAGTGGATGCCAGCAAGAAAAACTTTAATTTGTTATCAAAACACAAAATAGAATGATCATTTATTGAATGTGCCACCTCTAAAACATGACTTTAGAATCATAAAAGTTACACTTGATCTGTAATAAATGATTTATATCATAACGACGTGTTATAAGAGTCATTTTACGAATTTTTTACACCGATACAATTTTGATACAATAGAAAACAAAGTAGCCACACGAATGCTTATTTACACGTTACACGTGTTCATTTTGTGTTGTTACATATTATAGGTAGATAGTTGTAATAGCTTTAATAATTAATAATGACTTTGTGTCAACTGGGCAAAAAAAATCAGGAACGGTGAGAAATTCATCATCGGTTGTTCTTTGAAACGATTACATGTAAATTTTCCATAGCTATTTCTATTGCAATATGATAGTAAATGTTGCTTGATTAACGAGAACAAAGTACTTTCTATATATAAAAAGTTGACATTTTATTATCCATTAAAAATCAACTTGACTCTCAAGTCTCAAAGGAGATGAAATTTCAATTTTATAAATTTTTTAACCAATTGTAATATTTTATATTGTAACCTTCTTATCATTTCAAAGTTTGTAATACATTTCAACTTGCAAGTTTGTACATCATACTAAAATATTATATTAAGTACTTATCATCAAAAGTATTTACATGAGTAAGGACAGAAGGAGAAACAATAATATGAACACGTGAAAGGAAAATCTTCATGTTTGCAAGCTAGGTATATGTACAATGTACATGCTATTCGAATTTTGAACATGGGTTCTATTTAGCCTACAGCATTACATGCATTACGAATTGTCTACTGTCTGTAGTTCTTGCACTAGATAATAATAATATGAACATCGGGGAATTCGATATGAAAAGGTAAATATGTAATTATTTACTCGTGGAGCATTAACACCTGGTCAAATGCGTGTACTTATGTACCATGTACGTTGGACAAAATACGCACACTTTCACATATATACTATATACATGTGTACTACATATTACATATAGGGTTGTTCATAGTTTTCTCTGTCAATAGAATAAATTCACCTATTTTGAACAGGAAACTTTAGTATTATGTATATGCATGTATTTACAATGTACAATGTGAGTACAAATATACAGCAAAAGTCTCGTCATCACCCATGTCCCATGTACATGTATGTACTGATAATGTACATACTCCGTGCTCCCGTGGACTATATATATAAAGACGGAGAGCTGAAAACCGATTGATTGATTGACCAAGTACACTTGTTCTCACTGTTCCAAGTATTTTGCATTGTGTATATTATAAGTGTCTATTTTTTCTCCACAGTTCTAACTTTCACGAATGTCAAAAGATATCACAACAGCACACATCACCACAAACTGCAATGCTTATGCATTATGTTTTATGTTCAATGTACGTACAAATATAGTACAAATAGTCAGAAAATTGAAAACTAGCGTACAAATTTTTTTACAATATCTATCATACGAAAAACGCGGATTTTTCATCCCTAATACGATTCGAAAGATTTAGAAAGATTGTAGATTCTACAATGTGAGTGTATGTTATTTAAAGAATTACATATAAAGATTTTCGGTCATGTGTATTGTGCATTAGTCCTTTCGTTGTACAAAGCATACCATACTGCGTTTTTGATGGTTTGTACATATGTATTTACTCTAAATATTAGTACAGGATAAAGAAGAGGGGAGACCAGGAAGAATATGGTGCTCTTTTTCATGTGTTTCAAATATGATGACTAAACAAAAGTTAAAAGTGTTTTGTGCAACTTTTACCACACACGAATATCTGTGTTTTGCATTTTCTCTCGGCGTCTACTTTTTTATATCTAATATCTAATAATAATATACATACACCATAGACACAAAGATTATAACTTGAATGAAGGCAGTAGATGAATTAACATTTGAGATATGAGAGTTTTGAAGATTCATTACCCATCATTGTATCTATTTTCTTCAAATTGAGATTGAAAATGTATATTATATGCATATTACACATGTGATTTGCAATTTCCATTACAACTTCAGAAAAAATTTTCATGCTTTTCATTTCAAAATTTTCAAACAAACGAAAATTTCTCAGTATAGCAGCAGCTTTTATACTGAAATTAAATTTAGTGATTGCAAGACTGCAGTTAATTAATTATAAATTGAAACTACAAACTAGTCAAGACCTTTGAAATAAATGTCATGCGTTCACAGTTCACAGCGTAGATTTATCGGATCAACTCACACAACTGAATGGTTAGAGAAGGATTAGGCGTATGTATATTTTCTATCCATATATATGAACATTATTTTGTCCTTCATGTAACGCTGAAAAATCTAGTCACTGACAAGTTTTAAAATGAACGATGATTCTAAAATAAAAAATTATACCTGACATTGATGGTTGAATTTGGTTTAAACTTTAGACAGTGCCACAATGCAAGGTTTTTACATTCAGTATTCAGTTACAGATTATGTACTAAGACTTTTTGAAAAGAGCAAACATGGGACTGAAAGGGCATAAAAAGAGAGAATCCATATACTTAGGTATCCGGCTGAAAATTTCATGTGCATATTAAATCCATACACAGTAATAATAGACTGTAGACTCATAGAAACTCTGTAAACTAGTACAATTTGGTAGCATACATGCACGTATGCATAATGCTCTTTGGTCTTTGCTTGTTTACTTTTAACTTTGTCCAGCATATCGATTCACAATTTACACAAAAGTTTGTTTGTTTAAGTTTTAAATAATATGCAACACATAATACGCGAAGAGGCAATGAGACTGATGTTTCAAAACTCAATTCGAATGCATATTATGGAATAATATGTAGGTAGTAAAAATGTAGTACTGGTCTTAATCCTTATCCATACTGCTTGTATCAATAAGGATTTAATTGAGAAATGCTATTTATTCGAACATCCACATAAATGTACATTTTCCATATGTACCGAACCCAATATTTCGTCGACCAGCTGAGCAACTTGAATCCATTTGATTTATTACCTGATGAGGAATTAAAACTGAATTTTATTTGAATTTTGTCTTGTCAAATGAAATATCAATAAATGTTTTTATTTTTTATACATAATTTTATGTAGTCATCATTAGTTATATATTTGTAAACCCCAATCTTTTTCGTCCACCAAGATTAAAATTTGGTTAAAAAAGTCAAATGATATTATATACATTATATGCAAGGAATTCTTTGCTTACTTTTTAAGCATTTTTTTAAAACTTGTTGGATCTATTTCATCATCATTTGACATTAGTTGAAATAGTTAAAATAATTAGAAACTGTAAGGTGGAAAACAAAAATAGGAAATAAACAACATGAGCAATCAAAGAAGGGTAGCTACTGCTGCTGTTTTGTTTGTTTGTAGGCTAGAATCCAACCGCATCACATACAACATACACTACAAGCCATGACATATTTAGAATCCAAGATTGTAAAACGTATGACATAGCTGTAGAATATAGAAGTTTTACTCGGGACGGGCAACTTTCAATGACCAAATTTAGAAAATATCGTAGTGAACAGTGAGTGTGTACAAATGTATACAGAATAAAGCTCATGGCTCTTCGCACACTTGTAAAAACATTTGGTTGAAGCTTAAAGCCGTAAAAACCGAAGCGGAATTGAACGAATTTCCTATTCAAGTTTGTTGGTAGATGCGTGTATGGGTTCATGTATACATAAAATGTATACACACATGTGTGTACATGGTTTTGATTCAGAAATTGAAAAATACAAGCGGTCCGTATCAAACCAATTAGTGCATGGATCATTTCTTACCAAAGCCTTTTCCCTCCCTTCAATTGTCTCCTTTATTTATCCTTACACTCTATTCGTCCCTCGTCTTTACCTATATTTTCCTCTCATTCTACATTATATGCGTACGTATCTCTCTTTCTATTCATGCTTCATACTGGACCGGGTGGATCTTTCATTCACCCTTCCCTATTTAAATCTCATATCATCTCCATTTTATTGTATTCTATCTTTCATTATAAACACCATCCGTTAATTCACCACTGCATAAAAAATAAGAACACACCATGTACAATGTGCAGTTCATGTTCATGTTCTACAGAAATATGCCATGTGCACATGTATAGTTCAACATGGCACACATTTTTTACCAATACCTTTGCTTTCTGCTTCCCCACTATTAAAACAAGTATACTTGTAGTCATGTGTATGGTGAGCAGTCATGTAAAAAATTATGCATTTTAAGCCTAAACTTCATAAATTTTATACTAAAAACTTTATAGTTCATATTTCATATTGGCAAAATTACTTGTAGTCCAAATTGAAATTTTGTTTCGAAATGAAATTAGCAATTTGAAAGTTATTGCACACTATGGAAAACTCGGGTTTGAACGTTGGACAGTTTCTTCAATGTTTTTAAATTTCTGTCCAGCCAGATAAATTACACTTTAGCAAATCTAAGAATTGACATTCAGTAATATTTTTTCTTTTTCGTGCATACAACGCATACAAGAATGAATGAATGAATGTTTTTATTTTTCATGTTTACTGAACATTCAGGTCTAGTAATGCTTCTAAATCATAAATGCCACCTGGAAGCAGCACGCTACAAACCGAGACTCTAGATTCCTGATATTTTCTTAGTTTATTTCTTCCTGCTTGCATCTAATCCTGATATGATATGATCATGATTCGGGTTGTCATTTGTTTTTTATTAGGTTGTAATACAATTTCTTGAAAGCTTATTTTTTGTAATCATATCAGATTAAGAAAAGAAATTTAAAATATGAGACATTCTCCATCAGATATCATGGAATTTTGATGCATTATATCGTTTTGTTTTTATTTCTTGAGATTATAAATTGCCCTAAAAACGGGAGGTTATTTGTCGTTCTTCACTTCACCAAATATGTATGTATAAAGTTACATACATGAACTTTAAAATAGTACATCTGTACTTTTACTTTCGTGTAATAACGCCATGTGCTCAAGTTCAGATAACTTGAATAACTTGAAGTGATAAAAACCTGCTGCCACTCCACAAATTGCCATCAACTTGCAATTTACAATGTGGTGTGTATAGTTTAATAATGAACAATAATATGTGGAATATAACTTTTTAATATGTAGAGTATTTTTAAATACTCAAATAGTCTAATAGTTATGCCTATCCATTTTTTGATTGACATTTTTGATGCTTTTTCCATCACTTGTTTTTGTCATTTGGCCGGCGTCAAGTTTGTGCTGAGCTGTATCGCACGTGAAATTTTTGCAGTATGTGGAGTGTTTGGTGTTTCTAATCAACAGTCAACATTTGGCATGTGCCAGGTGAAATTAATCGGCTGTAGTAATATCAGTTATCACGGCAGTACAATGGGCAAGTTACTATGTATGTAGTATGTATTGAACTAATATCATGAATTTTGTTACCAATACATCTGACTTCCAACTTATGGTTCGTGCCGACATATTTTCCAAAAGCATTCGTTGATCATACATAATACATAATACATACGTAGTGAATTTAGTACACATGGGAAAGGTTTACTTTGCGGTTAAACACAAGTAGCCCTTGTGTAATAGAATGATAACAGTGTGGTACATGCCTAAAATGTGATTTAATAACCCATGTTCTTTTCAATGAATTGTTGATTGTTGACTAGAAGACACGCGACTTACCGTGACCTTTCTTTCAGAAAGGGTCTCCTGTTAGTCCAAATGCACATGCCGCGCAGTCATTCATGCAGCTAAACATGCCGAATTAAATTTACGGATGAATCAAATATCAAATATCCAACATGAACTATGCATGAACTATGCTCTATAATCTATACTACATACTATGCACTGCATGACGAGAGGTGGGAGTTCAATTGTTGTACTAAGAGGAACATTGATTTGAATGAAAAAATGAAAATTGTTACTCTGTTTCTAGTTTCTACCTTGCGTATTTAAAATACAAAATACAATATACTTCTAGTTCCGGGGGAAAATAGAAATACGAAAGGACAAAAAAAAATATTGAAGGACTATTTACAAAGTCTGTATATATCATTGACTCGAGACTTGAGTCCCGAAATAATAGTGATATGTCACGGAAATCAAATTAAAATCACGAAGGTGTTCTAGCCAGAAATATACCGTTAATATATTATGAGTATATGCGCATTATCATATGAGTATATGCGATTCGGATTGCAAACCGTCATTGTTACTCGTATTACTCACAGGACATAGGATTTGAAAAAGAGGGGGGTTGAAATCCAGGAAATGAGCTTTATAGAAAGTACTAGGGGGTTAAAAATAGCAATTGTAGATTGAACGATTTATTTTTAGAATATTTTTACAAGAGATGATATGATGATATGATGGTGATATTGAACTAGAAAAATAAGTTCAAGTACTTGGTGAGGTGTGAAGAGCTCTCAAAATCTTAAGTGAGATGAAAAGTATTTTCCTTTTTTTATTGTTCATACTTTATGAACCTATATTATACATATGGTCCTTCATACTGTATGTAGTACTGCTTTTAGTAAAATGCTCACTCTGGAACCTTATAAATTATAACAATTATTATTAGCAAAAAAATAACAACCTGCACTATGGACCCAACATCCGGTCCTATACCGGCCATGTTAAATAACAACCCACATGTTAA
>JAQGBH010005269.1:0-14687 GCA_034698265.1 Sminthurinus aureus | reverse complement strand
GCCCCACCCACAAGGGGTGGAATTGTTAAATTTTTCTTCCATCAAAACTAACTAATTTCAACATGGAGAATCCGAATGTAAACTCAAAAATGAAATTTTGCATTTGACTTATGTGGCTGGTGGGTCCTATTTAAAGCTGCTGGTACACGTTTGTACACAACTTTTGACATGCATGAAAATTGAATACGATTGGAATTACAGAGAATAGTTTACTCTTTTTTTTTTATACAAGACAAATTGTTTTAGACAATACACTAAAATATTACTGAAATATTCCACCGAATCTCTCTAATATTTTATATTTTATTTATATATATACAAACTCCCATGTAACATGGGAAAGTGATGAAATTACAACAAAAGACCTGTGAAAATAAAAATGCATGACAAATAGTTTTTAATTATATTATAGACAATTATAGTGAATACAAGTGCGAGTACCTTAAATTCATTCAATACAAACATTATTGTATGATACAGTACAGCGAAGTGCACTGAGTTTTCATAATTTTGTAAACGTGTGTAACATTTTGCCTTAAGTTTTCCACAATCCAGTGGGACATTGTAAGCACATTGTGAATTTTAAGTCTCATATTAGGTACAAAATACAAGGGAACGACAATGTTTAGGATAATACTGTTTCAACTTGTAGATATATTTACATGTAGTTTACTTTCATTCATAATGTTTTGTATTTATAATAATATGTACACACATTTTCTTATTTATAAAAATAAAATAACAGATTTTAAAGCTGAAATTTTGACAACATTTAAGAACTACTGACAATATGATTGTCAACAAGAGTTAAAGATTTTTTGTGTTTTTGGTGTTTTATTTTCATTTTTATGCTCCTAAACTTTTGACTTATGCAAATCATTGCAACAGTATTTACATGCATACATGCAGTTTACAATGCTCATTGACTTTGACTGACTTGTGGTGTGTAATATTCGGAAGTAGCAAGTACTTTCTTTTTGCTTTCACTTTCTCAGTCAAAGTTCAGTATAAATGTATCTTTCCTTTTTATAAGAAGTTGTTACTTTGTTACGCTTAAAATTCTCATAGTGTTGATAAAACAGCAAGCACATATTGAACATTTGAGTTGTGACTAGTTTTTTTTTCATTTCATATAAAAGAAATCGGATAGTTGGAAGTGGGTATTTTAATCTTTTCCTTTCCTGGATTCAAGACAGGGTTAAAAACCTTATCCACACGATAGACTATAGAGCATACAATGTCACAACAAAATTTCTTTGCCGGTGGTTTTCTGCGTCTCTTCCTTCAGTGAGATATAAGACAACTTTTGGATATTTACGTGTCTTTGTACATAGAACTATATTTATAAATACGCGTATGTAAGTAGTAAGTACTGTCACAGTACACTGTGAAAAGGAACATTTTTTTGATTTCGGTGCATATATTTTGACTATGCAGTTATATTATACTGTACGTATACCATGCAAGATACCTTTTTAGCCGGATTCCTTGTCTACAATGTTATATATTCTTCAGTACTCATTTTTGAACTCATTTTGTATAGTCACTGCCAAATTACCAAATACCATCATCATCGTATAATCTATAGTATGTAGTTTTACAAACAAACTTTTTCTTGGCATTTAGCCTAAAGTTCATCTTACATGTACCTCTGCCTAATATTATTATAGACCGGGAAATCTTTTTCTTCTCCTTCCTACTCACTCTGATAGATATGTATGTTTAGTTTATGGATTTATAATATATCTGGTATAGATAGTGAAATGGTTTAAGTGTTGTACTACAGTAACAAGCACACTATGTAGGTACATATTTTTTATGGCAAATACGTTTGCTTGCATATTTACTTATTCATTAGTATTTAGTATTTAGAGAATGGAAATTCACTAGTTTTAGGAAAGAAATTCTAGTGGAATCATCATATTATTCATCACGTTGCATTTTATTTAGTGGATCCACATATTCCATACATATAGTGTGATCCAAACTTTGAATTCCAAAGTAATACGATAGTGAGAAATAATAATTTTTAACTCATAATAAATAATACAATAACCTGAAACGATTTTATTTCAACATTTATATCACTCATGTTTTAATCTCATTTTTCCCTATTTTTATTTTTTTAAATACATGTAGCCCCGTTTTAGATACACTATTACAGCTCCATAAGGCTTGGGTAAAATTCTGTCTATAAGCACATTAAAGTATACATACTACATACTAAATAGACACTCCTCTGTACACAGAAGACCATAATAGGAAGCGAGGAAAAACTCTCTAGTAGTTTGGATGTGACAGTAGTATTTACGCTGAAGAACTTTTTACTACAGATTTGATTTTTCATCTTGATTCAAATTACCAACACATCAATTACAACGACGGCGAAATGTCATACTCAAATCGTAAGTCTACAATTCAATTTCTTTGTATTTTTTTTCAAAATTTTATTCATTTGTTTTGATTTTGACAAGTCTTTCATTCAGCATGTACCTATATCCCATATATATATTTCTTTCTATTATATATCCTTTGGTTTGTATGTTTACATATACGCATAACTGTTGCTGATATGTTATATGTTATATGAGCATTTGTTTTAGTTTCATCTTTCACTTGGGTCACAAAATGTTATGAATGTGTAATGTTTAATGTGTGAATTGTATATGTATGCAAACTGCAAAGCTTATTATGCGTATTTTATTTGGTTTGCATTTATTTACATAAAGACAGTTTAAGTAACTTGTTTGATTGTAGTCAATCTCATTTTGCCCATCAACACCAGACATCAGCAGACGTTTGTCATTCATCTAAAATCTAAATACTTAAGTTTAAAGTATAAATAAGTATACATAGAGATATACTTATATATTATAGTCGCTTGTATTTAAGATTTAAGACACGTCGGCATCACATGTCAAAGTATATTTGTGTACATTGTATATAACACAATACTATACTTGCAAGTCGTAAGAAATTCTGTGTGTAACAAATATTGTTACATTTTATTTGACACGCCTGAAAAGTAAAAAACCAACGCCCTAACAAAAATTAAAAAATATTATACAAAAAGTGTAAAAAAAGGAGTACAAAAGATAACAGTACACTGAAACTTCTTTGCATTTCACATGGAAAGATGAGAAAACAATATTATGATGTAAAAGAAAAATAAAGAAGCCGAAAGCCAAAACTGAGATGAAAAAGAGACAGAAACCTTAGAAAAGAGTATGTAATCAAATGTCGTTTAAATGGATTAAATGTTACGTGTTATGTGTAGTATAATATGCTTGCGATGCTCAATGTATATTATCCCGTCATTTATTTCTGTATTCTGTACTGTCATAATAGTATAATCCCAATCATAGAGCATGACAATTTTTAAGACTTGAGAAACACATGAGACACGAGACATTTATATATATACATATATCTATGGACTAGCATTGAATTTCAAAGAGCTCTGTTTCCAACCAGAAAGATCAACTTGAAAACTAAGATTTCAAAGGCGAAAAACCCAAAGGTGGAAATACGAAGAAATATATTATACAGTATATTGTACAGTATTCCTTATAGAATATAGATATTATATTCAATTCAAAGACATTATTTTGTCCATCTGACCACCACATTAACTGATGGACAAGAGTAATTGTCATTTGTTCTTGTCTAGTCTTCTTCTTCTCCGTCCTTTTCATCAAGCCCAACAACATCTTTTTCATCTTCTCTCTACTTCGTATTAAGTTAAAAAATAACCTTCGGAATTTTCGTTGTTACTTTCCTCCTTCTGCAAAGTGCAAAGCAAGCAATCTAAATACCTGTTGCTGGAAATTCGAGTGATTTTGTAAATTGAGTAATTATGTCCGAGTTTAAATCTCCATTTAAATCCTATACTTTAGTACTGCCTTTGATTGAAGGGGATCGATCAGATGTTCTCAACCGAGTGCCATTGGGTATTTGATAATTATTATAGATGCATTTTAACTATTTTAAATAATATTACCATGTCATATGTGCTGTTTGACTATACGTTTTTATATGATTAATCGTTTTTTGTATATTTATCACACTCTTTGGTTGTTAAAAATTTCTTTTAGGTTGTTCCCTTCGTTTCATAATACCACCAAAACTTCATGGATCTATAATAAATCTAAGGATAAATCATCCATCATCACCCACTGCCAAATTTGAGAGGACTAAATTCCGGAAATTAGAATTTACAAAATCAACTTGGGACGATGAAAACTATGCTGAGATTCAAATTGTCACTAATGGATCTTTCCAATATCAATTTGATACTAATTTGGGGTAAAAATTTATGCTAAATGTAAAGTTCCACATGTTACACACGTACGGTATTAGTTATTAGGGAAATGTTTGATACAAAAAAGAATTATTGTGGGTATAAAAAATTATCATCATTCCTAAATCATAAAGAAATGTATTAATTTGAATCTCTTTTAACTACTTACTATACAACAGCCAATCAGGGAGTGGATATTTTTCTGTAAATCCCATTTTGAAAGCCAATGATGTGGAAATTGATTTGAATTCATTGACTGTTCAAACTGTCCTCACCAAATCTTTGGGCCCTTTGAAAGAATGGCCAGAGAGACTCAAACCGACATTAGAAGCAAACTACAATGCAATTCATTTTACACCGATCCAAGTAAAAATAATTTTTTACATGTTTTACCACGTACTTAAATAAAATAATGCATGTATTACATAAGATTACAAATTGAGAGATAATAAATTATAGTGTTTACATACTGTGGAGTACAGTGTAGTGTATTTTGTTGTGTTGCAATTTTAGGAATTGGGAGCTTCAAATTCTTCATACTCACTCATGAACCAGTTAAAATTGAATCCAACTATAAAAGCAACATATGAACAACTTGGTCAATATTTGGACCATCTTAAGGAAAAGGAAGGAGTTTTGTCCTTTGCTGATCTAGTATGGAATCATACAGCAAATGAAACACCGTGGCTACTGACAAATCCAGAGGCGACTTTTAATCTTCTCAACTCTCCTCATTTACGACCTGCTTATCTTCTCGATGCTGCTATGGATCGATTGAGTAAAGAAATTGGAGAGGATAAATGGGAAAATTATGGAGTACCTAAAGAAATTAATAAAGAGGAACATCTTGACGTAAGATGATAAAAAGTGATATGTAAAAAACATGCATATAAAATTGATATTCATCTCGTCAGTATATGATGTGCAATAAAATTACTATATTTTTATATTGTATAAAATTACAGGCTTTACGAAAGATAATTCACACTCATATTTTACCTGCATTGAAATTGGAACAATTCTACATGTTGGATACAGAAGATACTATTCAGGGCTTCAAAGCTCGGGTAAAATTTTACGATAAATGTATATACATAATTGCAAAAGAATTGTACTAATGTATAAACTGAATGCTGGATTATTGTAATTCATTCCTAAAAAATGTTTTACTGTAGGCTGTTAGACTTGAACCAAGGCGATCTCCAGAAGGATTAAGTGAAAGTTTGTTCATTATTCAAGATCCAGAGTATCGTCGCTTCAGCTCCATGATTGACTGGCACTTGGCTCTAAACTTGTTTCATATTCAAAGGTATTGAACACATATGGATGTGCGTGTATATGTAAATACTGATAATAAATCTCATTATTGTTACCAACATTAAGTATTAAGTCAACCCTGATTCATGATTTATATATATGACATTCAATTTTGTAGGAGTGAACCCAACGATTTGCAAAAATCCATGGATCTTCTTCGTTCAGCTTTAATTGATTTAAATGAGTCGAGAGAAAATTTAATCCGAAGTCATTTGAATACAGCTGTTGAGAATATTTTAAGCGGTGTGAAATATGAACGAATTGATAGAAGTGGACCTTTGTACCCTGTTGTGGATAAACGTCATCCTATCATTGCAAAGTGAGTAATATTTTCTATTTTCATTAAATGCAATGCAATATAGATGCCTAAATAAAACAAATTGCGGTTAATGGTAAATAAAACATTGTTACTATTTATTGTTTCTTCTTCAATGTATATTATACAGGTATTTTGAGAAAGTTTCGGGTTCAAAATGTGCCGATTTGGCCGCTGAAGAAGAATTTGCATGGTCTGAAGAGGGTCGCTTCATCATGGCTCACAATGGTTGGGTTATGGGCGATGATCCGTTGAAGAATTTTGCAGACAAGAGTAGTAATGTCTATCTCCGGAGAGAATTGATTGCTTGGGGTGATTCTGTCAAACTCCGATATGGTGAATCTCCTTCAGATTCTCCATTCTTGTGGAATCTCATGAGAGAATACACGGAACAAGCAGCATCAATATTCCATGGAATCCGTTTGGATAATTGTCATTCAACTCCAATTCATGTGGCTGAATATATGTTGGATGCTGCTAGAAATGTTAGACCAAACATTTACATTTTTGCTGAACTCTTTACAAATTCAGATCGAGTTGATAATATTTTTGTGAACCGTCTGGGAATAACTTCACTCATTCGAGGTACATTTATGGATTTTAATTTTTTTCTGATTCTATAAAATTAATCAGTATAATATGTTTGCTAGACACTATGTTTTTTATGTTTTTTACGTAATATTTTTTCTGTACATAAAAATTATCTACATACAATATAGAGGCACTCACAGCCTGGAATCCACAGGAACTCGGTCGTCTTATCTTCCGATATGGAGGATCTCCGATAGGAGCATTCAAAAAGACGGGTCAAGATGTAATTCAAAGTTCAATCCCACATGCCTTGTTCATGGATCAAACTCACGACAACCCCAGTCCGATTGAAAAAAGATCCTTATTTGATTGCCTTCCAACAACTGCACTCGTTGCTATCGCCTATTGTGCCACTGGAAGTAATCGGGGATTTGATGAACTTGTTCCTCATCATGTAAGCTTGCACATAATGTAATATGGGATAGAATATAAATTTTATAAAATAATCGGGATAATTTTAGCTTTCATCTACTCATGTATTATCGTTTATTTGAATCATACAGATTCACGTGGTTAATGAGGCAAGGCCTTATACGACATTAGTTGGTACTGGAATTAGCCCGGCAAAAGGATACCTAAATAAACTCCACCGAGAAATTGGTTCGACGCACAGGCAAATCTTTATTGACCAGCATACACCTGATATTATGGCCGTCACCAGGCATTGTGAAAGTACAATGGAGAGTATAATTCTCATAGCATACACTTCCTTCTCATATCCACCAGAAGAGTATCAAAATCATCATGTCAAGTCCATGAATATTGGGGTCACAGAGGTCACTTCTGTAATGTATCAAGCTAGGCTTGTCAAGTAAGGAAAATGATTTTTATATATTAGATTAAATTACTAATTACTATTGTCTTTACTATTTTTGTAATTTGTAGAGAATACAAAAGTTAAACCATATTCAAATCATCAACTGATAGTAAAATAAACAATAAATTGAATATAGGAAAAATGGAGCTCCTTACAGTCGCCCATCCGGATACACTCAAAGTCCAACTTTCATCAATGGCCTAGATGGTTATGGTCTCATTTCTTATGAAAATCAACCACCATCTGAAGCTAAATTCATAAAGATCCGGAAAGAGAATCGTGATACAATACTGGACTTTCTGGATTTTCATCCAGGTGATATCGTCATTATCAAGACCGTAGCACAACCATCTACTGTCCAAAGTCTCAAAGATCTTGAAAATTTACTACGAGAGGAAAAGGTGACAAAACTTTTCCATCCTTTGAATCTCGGAGATTTGAATAAAATTCTATATCGATGTGAAGAGGAGGAGCGAGATGATACGGATGGTCAAATTGGAAGCTACGGAATCCCAAATTTTGGTCCTTTGGTTTACTGTGGTCTTCAAGGTGTCTCCAGTGTCATGGCCAATATTAGAGCAATTGATGATTTGGGTCATCCACTTTGTGGAAATTTGAGAGATGGAGATTGGCTCATGGAGTATTTATCAAATCGTCTCATTCGAGATGATAATACAAGAGAAGTAGGGATTTTCCTTCGAACTGCCTTCCAATTCATCAAAGACTTTCCCCGGAATCTCATACCCCGTTTCTTTGATATCACCATCATGATCATGACTGTTGCAGCGTATAAAAGAGTTTGGGAGCTGATGAACTCGTTCATTCAGAATGGAAGTCCCTTGACGAAACAACTTGCTCTGGCCACGGTTCAAGTTACTGGCTACTCTAAATCCGGATATTTACCAGGAGAAAAGAATCGGAATTCAGTCACTCTCTCTGCTGGACTTCCTCATTTCTCTACAGGTTATATGAGGAATTGGGGACGAGATACTTTTATCAGTCTTCCTGGAACCTATCTCGTCACGGGGAGGATTCAAGATGCAAAGACGACTATTTTGGCATTTGCTTCTGTCTTGAGACATGGACTCATTCCAAATCTCTTGGATAAGGGAACTCATGCTCGTTACAATTGTAGAGACGCCACATGGTTTTGGCTCTATTCAATTGTGAGGTACTGTCAATTTGTTCCCAATGGAGAAGCTATATTGAAGGAAAGAGTCTTTCGAATGTACCCTAATGACCTCGCTCTTCCAGTACTTGACAACTCGGTTGGTGAGAGTCTTGAGGACACTGTATATGAAGCCGTATCCAGACATTTTCAAGGGATTAATTTCCGGGAAAGGAATGCTGGAGAAACTATTGATGCTCATATGAAGGATGAGGGATTCAATGTGGATGTAAGAGTTGACTATAATACAGGTTTCCCTAAAGGTGGAAATCGTTTCAACTGTGGAACGTGGATGGATAAAATGGTAAATAGGTCATTTTATACATGACATGTGATATTGTGATATTGTTTGTAATGTGTAATGTATTTTCATTATTCATAATATTTTATATTTGAAATTTGAATAGTTCTCATAACATGTTGATCTAAGACCTCAGATAAAAACAATTGCAAATTTTATTTATTTATTTCTATAAAGGGTTCTAGTACAAAAGCTGGGAATAAAGGACTCCCTGCAACTCCGAGGGATGGAGCACCCGTTGAAATTGTTGCTTTAGCCTATAGTGTAATAAAATTCCTGGATAATTCTTACAAAGCTGGACTTTTCCGCTACGATGGAGTTATCAGTACCAATACAAATGGTAATAATAATGAGAATAGTGAAAATATTGTTCCTGGAAATCCTGGCACTCACAAGGAAATTCGTTGGTCTTGGGCAACTTGGCATGAGACCATCAAGGCAAATTTTGAAGCTCAATTTTGGGTGGATGAAGAAGATAATCATGAGTACATTCATCGCCATTCAATTTACAAGGATACAGTTGGAGCCACTCTTGGTTACATGGATTTTCAACTCCGACCAAATTTTGTCATTGCAATGGCAGTTGCTGATGAACTATTTACAACGAGTAGAGCACTCAAAGCTCTGGAGAAAGTTCGAGAAATTCTTCTTGGACCTTTGGGAATAAAAACTTTAGATCCAGCGGACTGGAATTATAATGGGGATTATGATAATTCAAACGACTCAAGCGATATGAAAGTTGCCCATGGGTTCAACTATCACAATGGACCGGTAAAAATTTGGATTATTTTTTACACCATTATAATTTATAATATATTAAATGTATACAAATAATTATATATTTGTTATACTGTATTACTTATACATTAGAAAAATCATCGTCAATAAAACATGGGTAAGTGATTGATTTCGATTGGTTTTAATTTTTATTAGGAATGGCTGTGGCCTATCGGATTTTATTTGAGGAGTTATGTCAAATTTCACAGCCGAATTGGTGAGCACGCTACAGCTTTGATTCATGTGAAGCAAGTTTTGTCTAATCATATTGAACATATTAATTCTTCTCCATGGCGTGGACTTCCTGAGTTGACAAATAAAGAAGGGTCACATTGTTCCGGAAGCTGTACCACTCAAGCATGGAGTATGGCTACAGTTTTAGAGGTAAAAATAGATATTGTAGTTGAAAAAATTTATTCACTTTCGTGGACGATCATTTTATCTGTCGGTATTATTTAGTCTGTAATAAACATTCATTCTCATTTCCCATTTCACATGTATTACATTACATAATTTATTTACCTTTCTTTACTTTCTTTATTTTTTTAGACACTTTACGACCTACAGTCTTTGTCCACTAATTGACACAACCTGGGTCATTCCGTCAATTTCTACATGTTTTATGGTAATAATGGATTAATAAAAGGAGGGGATGACCCGAAGACAAAAAAGAGAAGTCAACAAAATAATGAAAACCATCAACAAGAACTACTCCAACTTCATGCTTATGGTTATTACAACCGTAATAAAAGAGTAAATATTCCCATTTCTAGGTTTCATTTGTTGAATGAGTTTAAAAAAGGAAAGAGAATGATGATGCAACTGAAAAAACCAAAAACAAAAGATTCAACTGCCCAATTTAAATGTAGTAGTACTAGAAAAGCTGAAAATATTGTGAGTAGTCAACCAAAATCAAAAATTATAAAAATGACTGGTCGAATTGAAGATCAGCAGATTAGTAAGGAGAATCAAGTTAAAATTCAGCAAAAGAAACAAAAACTTACGTTTCAATTTGACTTGGAAAATGAGTTAATGGAAGTCCCAAATTATTCAAAACGTTTAATTCTTATTAGTTTAATTATTTTCCTTTCTTTTACGGTGGCTTGGTATGTCGTCTACATACGGTAAAAGTGGTACATATAACGCATAGGAAAGTAAAAGTGTGCATTGAAAAACACCATGCACGCTGTAAACATCACATAATATGTTATGTATATCACATGTAAATAGTGAAAGTACCAACTAGAACTTTCTCTTTTTCCTCTCTTTTTGGGGTTCCTTTCTTTTATGGTCATTTTTTGCTTTCTCTCTCGCTTTCTTTTTAAAGTAGTCTCTATTTTCTAGTAGAAACATCCACATAGATGTAGATAATATAGTGATTTAAATACGAATTTGGAAATTATATGATATTATAATGTTGTTACGGACTGGAGCCGATGGATATTTAAACCCATATAGATTAAGATACTATAGTATACTAGTGATTAGTGATGTATGTAAGATCTATGTAAGTACCATATTACTTTAAGCAACATAAAAGGTACAATACTTAAAACTTAGTGAACCATAAAAAATTTAATGTGCCTTACAATATAAAAACATTCATATATAACTATTTTTGTGTAGAACTCATCTAAAATGCAACGAAATCCTGTTTTAGTAAGTATTCTTGAGGTACAATTTAATCAGTTGTGATACTGTAAAGAAGTTTTTAATCAGTAAGTATTTTGTAATCAATATAAAATCACTGTGACTATATCAGGCTCTATAGATATAATACGTAATCGTTAAACATTTACCACATTATGTAAAAAGTATACTTCTGTAGTTCATGTACAAAAATTGCAATATTCAATAGTATAATACAGTGAAAACCGGAAAAGTCAATATTCGAGACTGTCTCAAGTTTCAACGCAAAACGCAATTTATTATATACGAAACGATTTGTAGATATTTTTAATCATGAAGATAATGCCAATTCATTATAGAGCTTTAAGTACCAATATTAAATTCGTGCCAAAATTAGTCAAAATGACTATTTGATTACAAATAAATACGTACATATATATTCCTAAGTGTTATAATATTATTGTTATACAAATACGATGTAAAAGATATGTATGCTGTATGCAAAATGTAAAAGGGTAATAAATACTTAAAATGATTATTCTTGAAAAGCCTTCAACATAATAATATTGAATTGATTCGCACAAATGTAAACGTACAAACACTTACTACACTCTGTTTTTATCGTGGGTATCATAAATAGGTATATCCAAATTTATAATATTTAATTTATTTTTCTCCAAATATAATGTATAATGTTTACATATAATATAGTATAGGATTAATTTTCACATTCAAAAACAAACAAAAAAACAAAAACAAAAAAAAAGAAACACAAAAATCTTTCAAAAGTTTTTTCATACATTCAACTGGAATGAATACAACAATATATTATCATACATACTACATAATACATATAATATTTATAATATGCACAAAAACACATACAAACTCTCTTTATTTTGAGATGACTCCAGACATTAAAGGATTAAGCCCTCCCACCACCTTTTTTCTGCTTCCTCTTTTCACAGTACTTTCTCCAATTTCATCTTGGTTTTATTCGGTGTAGTAGTATTTAAATGAATGACTCAGGCGCATATATAATAATATGTAGGACGCAAAAAGTTTCAGTTTTTTCCTGTTTGCAATCTCATCCATGTTGATTTTCCTAACGCTGAAATTATACAAGTAAATACATTTTATGATGAGTGTCATGCATTTAAATATCCAAAGACATCCTTACAACTTACAATATTATAATATGTGAAAAAGGGAAACAGTATTATTAATATTATACCTTTAGCAAAATGGTCATCAACTGAAATTGAAGAACACAAAAAAAGAAAAACAAATTAATTACATTGGTCATTTTCTAAGAAAACAATTTGAGATAAATGTATGCATGTATACACATGCACGACTGAAATACTAAAGTCTAAAATGTAATACATACCGGATAATTCGTGACTACTACTACTACTAGTATGGGTGCTATTCAGCTGAGATACGGTATTATTAATAGGTTTTTCGTCACGGCAGGAAGGAGGAGGAGGTTTATTTCCTACTTGAACGATGGGTTTTACGTCTACTTCGTCACTGGTGTCTGAAGGTGAATCTCTTGAATCCCTTGAATCTCTTGTCGAGTCTAAAAAATTCAAAAGAGAATAAATAAAATAATGAAGTGTGAATAACATCTATGATGTATTATTAGCTAGACATTTCATCATTACTATGTGTCCTGTGCCCCATTTGTGAATCACAAGTTCCAAGTTACAAGACAGTAAAACAAATTATTGTTGATAGATTTGACTTTGTATACTAAGAGCTAATATATCAGTGGTCAGTAGTAGTAGTATTAGCAAGAATTATTTGTATACAAGTATTTTTAGTAGATTCTCACCACAAAGTTCCGGTTTAGGTTTCTTATCTCGTTTGAAAACCTCATTGTAACTCTGAATACCGAGAGCACGTTTAAAATGCTCATCGACAATATCACACTGTACATCTGCGTAACTCATTATGACGCTGGGGCGCTTATGGACAATAATATTTCGTTCAGTTGTGTCCGATTTACGCTTAACAGTACTTTTCATTTGAGAGTTGAGTTTATTAATGGACATGTCTAAGGGTTTGTCTTCTTCATCACCAGACTGGCTACTACTATCTCTGTCTTTGTCATTGGTACTTGCTAAAAATGAAACCACAAAAAAGAGAGAATACTTTTGTTCATTTCAAGTTTTGTACTACTTTTATTATAATATTTTATATTGTATTACAGTTATCATAATATGTATAACATATGGTGTGAGATGTCAAACAAACATGTGTTCAACTCTTCTTTATATTTTATACTATACTCACGTTGATAATTCGGTTCGAGATTACCAGGATGATTTTTATTCCTCACCAGTGCTAATTTGAGTATTTTGCAATCTACAATAAAAAATCATTAGAAATAAAATAAACACATTTGGACCAATGATTAGAAGACAATGTAATGTAAATATTTTGTTGAAACATGAAACATTTCCCATTAAAGTACCTTGATTTGTTGAGGGTCCACTGTGATATTCCTTGTCATTCAAATCTGATATGATCTGTCGTTTTTGATGCTACAAAAAAATACACAGAGACAGAGAGAGCATACAGATTCATTATTCATAATCATGTCAAGCATCATATATAATTTAAATCTTTTAGTACATGCATAAATTTAAAATAAATGTAAATATTATATGATGTTATGGCTCACGATTCCTGCAGCTCTACTTAGAATGTCCAATGGAGATTCCATGTTTCTTGTATTTACCAATTATATAATATTATAGTATTTAACAATATGATATATTTAAATCCCGATAATCAATAAAATTAACCATGTAACTGTCTATAATATAATACACTTGCGTTTCAGATCTAACTTAACTAAATGCTAAATCCTACAGCGTATATGTATACAATATATACTTTTAATAGTTATTCCGGTACATAAATATAGATCCTCTTTTATCAATCTAAAATCTAACTATGACATTTAATTTGGACACAATTTGATTTGTAGTTTGTGATTATTTTTTTGTATGTATTTTAAGTTTCCTAAATAATTTTAATTTGTGATTCCTTATACATATATGTAATATACACAAATATTTTGATTTGATTGTATTTTATGTGTCAGTGATCAGTGATCAGATATCAGTCCGGTGTGGTATAATTTCAGTGTATCATGTTTTATAATATAATAATATATAATAATTATGATTCTCTCGACTTTTAAATACGTATATAAATAGATATGTATGTATGTATAAGAAATTAGTATGATATATATTTACAACAAAACTACTTTATCACTAACTACACACAGTTATAAGTACACACTGTTGTTTTAAAATATCAACACTTAAACACGCATGAAACCAAAAAATAACAGTACAAGAGGGAAGAAGAGAGTGTATTATAATGTATACTGAAAATAATGAGTATATATATAGTAAAAAGGAACAATAATTATATATTATATGATACTGATAA
>JAQGBH010005268.1:0-14689 GCA_034698265.1 Sminthurinus aureus | reverse complement strand
AAACAGAATGAACTTTCTGACTGTACTAGTTACGGAGCTGTCTTCTCAACACGTTAATAAAGTCGAATAATAATAATGTTTACGTTTTTGGTGCCTTTTCAAGCTTGTTGCCTGAGTTGCAGCGGATGAACAATCGGAAAATGAACATTTGAATTTTCTCGTGAACAGCTCTCAAGTGTAAAGTTATTTTACCAGAATCCTTAGCTTGATAAAAACATTCGAGAACTGTACATTTGAGCCGCGTTTCCTTTGTGCGAATCCGGATGTGTCCTGTCAAATCACAGGACCGATGACTCGAGACTCGAGTAGTCGTAGATTCTGCATTTGTGTTTCTTTTCTGAATCTGGACTGAATTTTTATGTGACCTGGTAGAAGGAGAATTTGATTGGTTTTGTACTCACAATTTAAATGAGAACAAGTCAACTTCTTCTTTTCGTTGTGAGTGTCAATGTGTCGAGTCAAAATACCGCTCGATTTTTTCACACACTCGTATCCTTCTTGTGGACATTTGAAATTTCTCTAGTGTTGCCACTATAATTGTTTCGAATTCCGGGACAAAAGAGGCCGAAATTTTTTGACATTCCGGGACATTCCGGGACACTTAAAATTTTCCTATTTTATCTAGTGTAAGCTGAACCTTTTTTCGGGGTCTCAAAACGGAATTCAGATTGGTCATGGAGCTTATAGAATACCCAGTATAAATAATGTTGTTCTGGCGTTTTCATGGTTTATGTTTGACAAAGTTCAGTCTAAAAAAGGGCTGTTATTCCATAGACAAAAGCCACTCAAATGCACGCTGAGAGTTTCTGTGACTTTAGACGTACAATATGCTCATGCCCGTTGACTTGACAAGTCAAATAAAATCCTGAACTAAGATAACACTTTTACCCATTTCCTACTTCCTGTTCTCTGTGCATGTTAGAAAGAAAAAAAATAAACGATTTGTTTATTTATTTATGTTGAAATTAAATTAAAAATTACATTCACAGTTTATATTAAATAGGGTTAACCGGGGTATCTGTGATATATTTTTTGGCATCTCAACCTCCACCATTAAATTTAACCCCTTACAACCAACTTTTTAGAAATGGTTTTGATATCAATCGATAGGATTTTACTCGGACAACATGTACACGAAAGCTCAAACTCGTAACTCTTGCCATTTAATTGTAATTAAACATTATCACAGATGCCCCAGCTATATCACAGATACCCCAGGAATGGGGCATCTGTGATATAGTCCGGGGGATCTGTGTAGTCATAGTTACCGACCTTTTCAAATTAAAATACCGATTTAATCTGAAAGTACATGTCTCATTTAGTATAATTTGACATTTTGGTGATTTTTCATCCATTATTTTAATGTCAATTAAGAAAAATGTCCGGAGGATAAAAAAACAGGCTTCGACATCTTTAATTATTCATTAAGAAGGTAAAAATGAGTTGATTTGAATGAAAATGGACTCTAGCATACTCTAAATTGTCTGTAGAAAACGGCTGGATCAAAAACAAGTACATGTATTTAAAAGCGTAATTACAATCAACTTTAATAACAATTTTAGTGGTCGTGGTAAAATGCACTAGTTTAAAATTATTATTAAACTAGTTAAACATACTTTTTTTACTGTATTTTTTATAAAAACATGCACAAAGGGACTAATTGATAGTATTTTTGGCCTTTTCCGGCTTCAAAATAATTGATATTAGTCGTAATTAAGCCCATCACAATTATCCCACAGTTGAATCGTAGTTAAACTTAAATTGTTAATAAAACCCGTGAAACTTAACGCATCGAAGTGTTTCTGGGCTGTAACAATATCTAGAAGTTCACGAGAATATTCTCTGATGCTTTATTTATTTTAATTGACCAACACTTAATTGTAATTAACGTTGTCACAGATACCCCAGGGTGCAAAAAACGCGGGGTAACTGTGATAATGGTAATTACAGTCAACTGACGGGATTTTAAATTCCACTTTCCATCTACATTATATGGTAGTGACTCCTACTCATCATTTAAATCAAACCGACTTAAATTGGTTAAGGTTTAGTGCTTTTATGGGAAGTTGAAGAAAGTCAAGCGCGAGCTGAATTTTATCTTATTTGAGTGACTGACTTTCGACCTCTCCTGTGACCCTACTGTTTAACGTAGAAACTTGAAATTTGGTCACAGTGGAGTTGAAGGTCAGTACTTCAAAGTATAATTGCCACTTTATGCAAAAAAACGTTTTAAAGTTGTTAAATTTGTGATTATCACAGATCCCCCCATATCACAGATCCCCCGGTTAACCCTACACATTTTTTTGTGTGTGAAATAAATCATCCTAGCTGTAAGTTTTACATCCTTATAAAATTTAAAAGATAACAAAATAAGACTGCCAATAAAAATAAGAAAACAAAACGCTTCATGTAAACTGTAAACAGTAAAAATATTACACCTCTGTTTTTATTGATGCTCTATAGTATCTAGTTTACATTATATAAAATGAGATACATATTATACAAATTACAAATAATATACTATGTAGTTTGTATTCAAAAAGAAAAGTGAATAATGATCATTAATCATATTAAATTTTTGTAGAGAAAAGACAAAAAAATTTTGTTATAAAATAATACGCTAGTATAGATAGTAAATATTTAAAATTGAGATGCTTAGCATAATCATAATATATTTATAGAAACTGTGACTTAATACAAAACTATGGCCTGTACAAAAAAAAAATGGGGATTAGTAAAAAATACTATAGTTGAACAGTGTACTGTAATAATATTATTATAATTGACCACACTGAGTAATTGTAACACCAATCTTAGGTTTATTATTAGGTCCCGTCGGTACATTTTCAATTTTTCGGACAACTGTGGATGTTGAAAAATAAAAGGAAAAATATTTTAGTTTAATTTTCAAAGATTTGAAATTTAAAATACACATAATAAAATAGAAAATCAAAAATACATATTCAGTAACTAATGCATTACTTAAAAGAACCAAGACTATAATAATAAATTATACATACCTAGATTTCCATCAATAACACGACCAAAAACCACATGTTTTCCATCTAAAAATTCGGATTTACCACAGGTAATAAAGAACTGACATCCATTTGTGTCCTTTCCACTATTGGCCTGTAAAATGCACAATAAATCATAATAATTTATACATAAAGTCAAAATTTCAATTATTGTACTTACATAGCATAGCATACTCTCTAAATATACATCAAAACTGAATCAAAAAGTAAAGCAGTACTTAATACATATTTGAATAATATATAATGTGTGTGTACACTCACCATTGATAATAAATAAGGACCATCATGTGTTAGATTAAAATTTTCATCCTCCCTTTAAAAAACAACGAAAGAAAGTCAATATGAAACTATATGTATTTACAAAAGCTGATTTGAAATTTGAATTATAAACTATTTAAAAAGTAAACAGACTTACATTGCTGGACCATATATACTAATACATCCAGTGCCATCATTATTGAGGAAATCACCACCTTGAATCATGAAATCTTTGATGACCCGATGAAATGTAGATCCTTTGTATCCGGTCGGTAGTGAATTTCTTTTCAACTCTCCCGTACAAAATTGGCGAAAATTTTCAGCCGTCTTTGGGACAACATCTGCATATAATTCTATTGTTATTCTACCAACGTCCTATACAATTATAAAGTTTAACAAATGACAAATCATTTAATATTTATAATTTCAAATGACAACGTTTATATGCATTGACATTTATGATCACCATTGTCAACATGTCAAAAATGAAAATAGAAACCATATCCATTATCCATTTATCATTTCATACACAAAATATATGTAGATATAAAACGTATACAATTTTGATACTTACCATTGAACCAATACTGATGTCAAAAAAGACGACAGGATTACTAGAAACCCTCAACTGACTCTGAATTTGTGACCAAGTCGGCATTTTCAAGTTTATGTTATATTTAAAGATAAAAACTAAATACTCAATACAGGTTCAACTTGTTCACCCTTCTCAATTAAGCTAAGACTCTTATCCTTTTAAGTAAGTATAAGTAGTTAAAAAAACCTTTGAGACTTGAGACCGCTTCAACTACTTAAATATAGATAAATACAGGTATAATAATATATATATATATTACACGTTTTGGTTGAAGACGTTTACTATAAATGACACATTTAAAAATCTACCAAAGACCTAAAAATTTTTTTGGAATATAGAATATAGATAATTTTTCTCTCGTGGAATATTTGGACTCATCTCCCGCTTTAGAAAATGTTTTGGTGATCAGCAAAGGAGGAGTCTGCTCTATAACAGCTTATGGTTTAAGGACTACCTTTTGAGGATGAGGAGGTGATGCAAATGAAGGTGTCAAGTATTTAACAGGGTTAATTGGCAAATGTTCCATTTAGTTTTTGGACGACCTTGTTCCATGTCGATGCCACCAGATGACCATATTTCTAAGGTCCACCATTTCATTTTTTAAGGGACTGTATACTGTATGTATGACCAGATATAGGTATAGAAAAAGAAGTTTTTGGTGTATATAGTATATAGCTCCGAGATATTTAAATCAAATCCATCCAAATACAAATGTGTATGTATGTATGTACACAATGCAATCCAAAAACGTACAAAGTATGTACATACTATAGCAAAAAAACAGAACACAAGAGAACAGAAAGAGAGAAGCACAAGGAATAATAATAATATTATAGTGTACATTCAATCATCAGAAAAAAAAAATATTATTATTAGATACTACAAGATATATACAAGATTTCCATCATTTTACTTTTGAATTTCGATTTCGAATTTTTTGAATACTAACTACTAAGTATACTACTATAGTAGATGAAACAAACAAACATAATTATACTTGATACTTGATATTATAAAATAGATTTACTAAATACTACTAAATATTGTTGTCTGTTGTGTATTGTATTTTGAGAATTGAGAATCATTCAATGTAATTTTAATCCACGACTACAATTATATACAAATTACGAATACGGAATACGAATATATATATATATATTATATTATAATATACAAAATATAAATACAATTAAATACACGAGAGAGAAGGGAATCCGAAATTGTGAAGGTTTCAATTTTTAATATAATATTTAATTGGATTGTTGGATTGTCAAAAACAAACTTACAACTCTCTGGATTTTAATTGATATAAAAATTCTACTGCCTTTTTTGACGAGAGTTATAAAAAATAACAGTCATCATTATCATCACCATAATTTAATAATATAATCATCATCATCCTGTCGTCGTCTTCGTCGAAAAATCTTTTATTTTATCCAATTTTAATAAAAGTGTGTGTGTATGTGTGTACTATACTATAATACTAAACTGAGCTAAAACACGAGTGTTGGGGTCAACATTAAAACCATCATCATCATCATCATCATTTTATTATAACATTTCCGTTTCTTGTTACATTTATTTTGACCAGAGAGAACCTTTTTGAAAAAAATTATTTAAAAAAAAAACATATATACTTATAGATATCTAGATTATTATTATTATTATTATTATTATTAAGAATTTTATTAGTATTTTAAATTTTACATTACAAAACTTCTCAACATACTTAACAAGTATTATTATTACTATTAAAACAGCAGTTGTGTTGCATGTGTAAGTATATATTTATAATTTATATCAAATACCAAACACCAAACGATCAGAAATTGTGTGTACGTTTTTTGTGTACATTAAACAAAAAAAAAAAAACACGAGGAGTGAACCAGAAGAAGAAGCAAGAAGAGAAGGACGTTTTATTTGATATTTAATTAATCAGCTAATTATATTAAGACATTTTATTTTAGTTTAATTGATGTGATAAAAGTGGAGAAAGAGAAAATATCGGACACAAGGATACTGGAATTCATCTATAATTCTTATTGTAATTAATTGCAAAAAAAATATCTACACACACATTCCACAGCATTCCATCAAAACATTCCATTATTCCACATTTTATTTATATAATATACACACTATCATATTTTGCGTAAATAATAATATGTTGTAAAAGTACAATGAACAAAAAATAATCCTATAATAGATATACATATATTACACATATACCATAATGTAGCATACGTGTTCTGGTTAAAATTATAATTTGCTTTCCTTTTTTATTGTCTTTTGTAGGACGAACTATATCGCCAAAATAAAACGTCTTTAAAAAAAATCTTATCAGCTGGTAATACAATGCCAAGTAAAAGGTAAAAACTAAAATTTTGAAAATAAAACATACAATCACTTAAATATAATTTATGTGTATGTGTGTGCCAGAGAGACAGAGAGAGAGTGTGTGTGTGTAAGTGTATGTGAATTGGAGTTTCGAGAGAATTAGAAAATGACCCTATATTATTTTTTACTGTGAACAACGTATGTTTTGGTTCATTTTCATTGTTTATTACTGTTAAAATTATATCGCTTTTTTTAAGATTTTGATATCACGCATGTGTTTCTTTTATTTTTAGCAGTTTTTTATATATCGAGATGTAGAGTTAGATTTGCAATTTGTAATGGCAATGAACGTATGTTCAATTTCTATATAGTTGAACAAAACAGTCCGTTGTTATTTTTATACCTAATATATTTATAACGTATGACACGATGCAGTAGTAAAAATACTAATAATACAATAATAACAGTTATGATGGTATGTATGGATGGAGACGTTTTTTTTTGTATATGCTTTTTCCACTACAGAATTTCAGCAGTATTCTAATATTTATGATGAATGTATATTCATATTTGAAGATGACTTTGTAAAACAATTTGGTTTGATTATGCATTTGGTATTGTTGTCAGTCCATGTGTCTATGCGTACATATTTTACAGATGACTTGTGCTTTTTTTATGATGACCCCAATTAAAATTCGGAACCAAATTAAAAACCAAAACTTATGACTGAACGTGTTTCAAGCAATATTTTTTTATTTTTTACAACAAAGTGTTTGTGTGTCTTGACTGTATGTTATATTATATGTGTGTGTACAAAAATTATCTCATCATAAAATCGTCATCTCCATTCATTCATCCTCTTGTCCAATAGCAACTAACAGACTAACAGGAAATTTATATGTTATGTGACTAATTATTAACCAAGTTTTTTTTGGTTCATTAGCTTGTGTTTTCGTTCCTTTATTGTTTATTCATATGTATGTGTTTGTATTTATTCTGAGAATTTTTGTGAGCAGAGTGATATAGGTACACACAGTATAAAATCAAAACAATTTATTTAGTCAACAGTAAACAAAATGAAAACTATTTAACAATAATAATTACTAAAATACAATGTACCATTGTCAATCAAGAGATTTGAAACACACTAATCAAATATCAAATAATAGTAGTGTTTAATGTTCGACATTTTTATACTCCACTTCCCTTTTTTAAGCAAACATCCTTCAATCAACGTATGTATCATATATCAATGGAAAAATACGATCGTGTAGGGGAATTTTTAAAATGTTGATAAATTTCAAATTATAAAGTTGGTCGTCGTCGTCAAAATTGGAAAGAAAAAAGAATACACAAACATGACTTGAAACATGAAACGAAAAAATTTTTGGAAAACAAGCAATGATGATTACTTGACATAAACTCAATAGTTTTTAACAGTACAGTACGGTGTATGTCCATAATACAAACGTATCAAAAGAAATTCCAGGCCGTTGCGTGTTTTTTTTAATCATTAGTATAGACAGAAACTGAACGGTTGCAAAATATAACAATAATACATTATACCACAAAATGAACAAACACGTAGAAATGAATATTTAAATATTGGAGAGAAAAAAAAAAGGATTTAATACAATTGAATTGTGGTATTTCGCTTGACGTAGATTTTATGATTGTAGGCTTTATGCAGGATTAAATGTACCGATTTGTGTGAATGTGTGTGTGAGTGTATGTACAGTTTTCCAGTTACAGTATCCTCTATTGAGTTTTATTTTGACGTTTATGTAGTAAATGATACGCGTGTTAGGTGTTAAATTATGTTTATATATTAGTCTATTTGAAGTGTAGAGTGATTATTGTATGTAAATTGTTTTTCAAATGTAAAAGTTGACTTTGTGTGAGTGAAGACTATAATATTATAGTTTTACAAAAAGCAGTATTATTGATGACGTCTCTCCTCTTATGAATTTTTCAGCTATCATTCACATAATATTATTGCATATTATATAATGACGTATCATGCACAACAAACATGTAGTATACATTACACACGGATTGATACAGTATGATATCATACTGTATCATTGAAGAAAACGTCAAGAGTAAACTATTGTCAAATTCCTTCATTGCTTTTACTTCTATGTTATGTATACGTTGATTGTCTTGAGTATAACTATTTAGTTTCAAATGAAAATGGTATAATATCTGAGGGTACACACACACACACACACATTGTTCACTGCACAAAGTACATACAAGATTGTGTGTATGTTTACATAATAATAATTACCATCATAATGATTATTTAATAGTTGACATGTTATAATAACGACTGAAAATTGCAGTTTATATTATATGTTTTGTTTTGTACCAAATGTACCATTTACAAAATACAAATACATACAATAATAATAGCCATAATAATAATGCCACACCATGACATATCACAAAACATAAATTGCTAAAATATTTTTGAAAAGAAAGTCTCGAAACTAAAAAGATTTTGCAAGTTTTATGTAAAAAAGTATTGTTTACTCTCTCTCCAATTAATTGCATGAAAGTATGTTGTATCACTTGTGCGAGAAAATGTTATGCAACGGAAGATTTGTCAGCGTACTTTTCAGTATAAGAGAAGGAAATATGTTACAATGACCATATGCCTTGGTTATAAATTAAAGTGAAAAATACAGATGTATGATCATTTTTATTTTTTATTGATTGATTGATTGATTTAGCATGTCACCTATGCCGATGCAAACTAAAATTGGAGACGCCTCATTAAAATTTGGACCAGATTGGCTTCGAGCTCTATCCAGTGACAGTGGTGGTTCAGGCCCGGGGACTACTAGTGGGCCTCCCCCAGGTGTTGGGGGAGGATGGTCAACTGGAGGGTAATAATATATATATATATACATACATACATATATATATATATCATTGAATTTTTTTATTATCAAAAAGTAAAAGAATTTTAAAAAGGGGCGGAAGAAAAATCTGTCTATTTTTCGTTTTGTTTTGTTTTGTAAAAGAAAAATTAATTAATTATTTCATGTCAATTTTATTATTAAATTATTACAGTGGACTTGGTTTGGGAGGTGATCGTAGTAGCGGAAGTAGTAACAGTCAATCACATCCACCATTTTCATCTGTTCTTAATTCATCTTCATCGTCCACTTCGGCTTCTGTTGGTGGTTATCAGTCTCAGTCGTCTTATTCAAGTCCTCATCAGCAACATCACACACAGCACCATGGGTCAGGGGGTGGATTGAGTCAGAGAGAAACACAACATCATCATTATCGAGGTTCAACTCCACCCAATTTGACGAATAGCAGTAATAGTGCGAATGTGAGTAGTCCGGAATCGAAATTTAAAGTGGCAGAGCATAAGTATAGTCGTGAAGAAATGTTGGCACTATATGACAAAAATCTTCCACCACCAACTTATCTCCCGACATTTGGTACTCTCTTTGTCGAAAAAATGCAACCACCTCTTGCATTTTCACAAGCAAGTAAGTAATTACAATAGAAATTTCCAAGTCAAATGTTTATTAAAGTGTGTATTACATATATAAGCATTTCATTGTGATTAATGATTAATATATTCTTAAATTGTTTTAGTGACAGTAATGATTAATAATTTTAATAATAATGTAATGCCTTATTTCACTTTTTTTAATGTGTTTGGTTTTGTTTTGTAGGTGAAGAGGAGATTCGTATTTGGCATATTGTAAGTGCATAACATATAATAATTATTAATAATTAATATATTTATTGTATAATATTATTATGCTGCATGATTTATGAATTACAATATAATCAAAAATAGTAATTGAATTAGGCCTATGATAAGTATAATAATCAATAACACCCGTTTCCTCTAATACATATATATCAACAGGCTCAACCAGAATCTTCAAGAGGTGGAACCGGAGGATCGACAATCGCTGGTCCAGTAGGGCGGGGTGACAGAGGAGCAGTTAGAGGAAGAGGAACCGGTTTGGAAAGAGGTCGTGGTAGAGGAAGAGGTATTGTGTCAGCTGGTGGAACTGGAGGGTCGCAGAGTTACTATTCACGACCACATGAAGAAGAAGATCGACCTTTTAATCGTCCAAGGGCTTTTGAACGTTCTCAGGTAAATGTTAGAGTACATACATACATACATGTAAATATAATCATGAATGTGATCAAGAAATATTATAGTATAAAACAATGATTGTATGTTTTATTTTTTAAACACTGTCAACTGGGAAATAATAATAACAATACTTATTCATATATGTTTTAAATAATTTTTGTAGAGTGCACATGAAAGAGTGTGGGCAGAACGAAATGGAGCTCTTGGAGTAGGAGGACCTGGTGGAGGTGTTGGAGGAGCATTACCCGAGGAAGGCGGTCGAGGTTAGTTAACATTTTTTGTAGTTGCCATAAAAAGTTTTTGTTTTTGTTCTTTTTTTTAAAAATAAAACCGTAAAATATTCCATATCATAATATCCCATCAAGATCAAATTGAACATCATTTTTTGTACATATATATATATTATAGCTTCTGGTAGTTGGAGATCAGGGAGAGGTGAAACGGCCTATGCAAGTACAAGCGGTAGTACAAGTGGTGGAGGAGGAGGAAGCGGTGTTAGGCCTCGGCATGAAGTAAGTCATGATTTAAATTTGGTTTTTCTTCTACAATATACATATATATAAAACTCTTTGATTGTTAAAATGTAGTAAATTTTTCATACATAATTATTATTCTTGTTATTAATGATTACAAACTTTCATTTATAAAATAAAATAAAATAGGAGGATGATTCAGGATGGAGGACAAATAAAACACGTTGGAGGCGAGAGGATGAAGAGGAAAGTCCTCGTGGTAACTCAAATAGTAATAATAGTTCTGCTCAAAGACGTCTTCATAAGAGTTGGAGTGAAGATGGCGGACATGACTCCATTCCTGAATGGTAAAACTATTTTTTTTACACACATGTATCTTATATTATTTGTATTTATTTATAAATATTATTAAATCCCGTTTTAAAACATCATATAGTTGCAGTGAATATTCTAGTATTATTTAATATTGTTTTAATTGTCTTAACATCATACAGGGCTAGAGACAATCCTTGTGAAGAGAGTGGAACTTTTGATGCGAGTGGAGCATTTCATGGTGAGGATAGACAAAGAGAGAGAGAACGAGACAGAGATCGAGAACAGAGGGATAGCGGGAGTAGCAGCAGTAGTAGTTCCATCAAACAAAGTAGTAACAACCAGGGTTTCGATATTAGCAATAAAAGAGAAACAAGTTCTTCGTCGGGTCTTCAAGACTTGAAATCAAAAATTGGTGAATCCGAGCCAGGAGGACAACAAGGATCTCAAAGTGAAAGAGGTATGGGTCACACAAAATATAACACATGTGTCTACATAATATACTCTAAAATCTAAAACACTTGGTTACTTGATAAATTTCTTATAATAATAGTTTTTACATGTTAATATTTATTTATTTATCCATTTATCTGTGTTTAGTACAAAAACGGACCCCTGATAGAAACGAATTCAAAGCTGTGATTCCACCATCTGTAAAAGAAGAAAATGAAGATAATTCTCTTGCTCCTTCATCAAATAACTCAACTGAACTTCTGTACTCATCTTCAACATCAACCTCCGCCACTAATACTAGTAATAATTATAATAGTACTAACCGCACCACTTCCAATTCCTTATCCTCTTCTTCAGATAAAACTATACTACATCATCATCATCATCAGCAACAACAATCCAGTTCCGATAAATTCTTTCCATCATCTCCACAACAAATTCAACAACAACCACAACAAAAACAACAAGTTTCGATCTCGGAATCAAGTCCTCGGAGTAATACGTCATTAGAGCTACAGCAACAAATTGCAAGGGCGAAATCCACGACAACAAGCTCCAGTATTAAAACTAGTACTAGTATTATTTCCAACCAAACTCAAATTATTCATCAAGATAATAATAGTAGGAGTTTTGACCTCCACGGACTTGTTGGTCAAACACAATCTCAACAACACCTTGGTCCCCGACAAGAACCACCCTTACCTCAACAACAACAACATCAACATCAACTTTTATATCAACAACATCTTCAGCAGCAGCAACAACAACAAAACAAGTCATCCCATCCCAATATCCCACATAATATTTTAGATATTAATAATTTACCATTACCAAGTAAATCTGCTGAATCTGTTCTCTCTAATTTACAAATCCAACAACAACAGCTTCATCTTCAACGCCAACAACAACAACAACAGCAACAACATAATCTAGTAGAGATTCGAGCTTCCAAATCGATGACGACTCCTTCTCAAAATCTTATGAATCTTCATAGTAGTAAATCGGTAGAAGAGGAACAATATAGAAGGTAATAAAAAATCATTTACTCATTTTATTTTTCATTTATTTTACCTTTACACATTTCTCTAAGCTCATTAGATTCATAGATGATAGATCTCTTTAGTAATCTATAATCTAATACGGAAAATATGATATAATATATTAAGTATTATATGAACAAGAACAAAAACCCTTTTTTTGTGGATAAATTCGGATATATTAGTTTACCTTAAAAATTGGTAAATAATAATATAAAGAGGACTTTATGTCACCTTATGATACTACGTAATAGATCCTAGGTATTACATTTATATATAATAATTAATAATATATTACATGTGATGCAGTGAGAGTCCAAATTTCAAAAGTATAAATTCATATTATGTACTGGATATTGGGTAACGGTATTTCTAGTAAATAGTAACATGATGATTTTATTGATTTTTCTGTAGTAGATAGGATAGATTGTGAATTGTGAACCGATACCTATGTAAATATATGTTTAGTACATGGTTTTATCTCATTTCATTCATTTTCTTTTATAAATGAGCCACATACGTATGTATAAAGGGTTCATAATAATATCAATTGTGTACCTCTCTCTTTCTCGCTCTCTCTCCCTCTGTCTCAGTCTGCCTCTATTATTTATTTTTTTGCCTTATCGTGTAAACATTATCACTATTCACATGTCACAATGATTTCCTCATGATTAGTCTAATTTTCTTATCATCATACTTATCCAGAAAAAACGTGGAGGCCTTCTGTTTTCTACTAATACTTTTTTTGTCATTCAAATACAAAAAAAAACTGTATGTCTATAACCTATCCATAATCTATCATCTACAGCAGGTCCATACATACAAACATATTGTGTAGAAAAATGCCGGTTGCTGTATGTTGTATGCTGTGCTATAATAATAATACATTGTTTATATGTACAGTTCTTTCCTTTTGTATGATTTATTCCAAAAGGAAAACAAAACTTGTTATCTTATCTCAATGAGGAAATATTTGATTTGAATATGATACTCTACATGTACATTCTACATGCACTTGCATGAATAGATAGCTATGTATACAGCTATACACACCGCTATATATATTGCACGCATTTATTATTTCATGTAGTTTACATAAAATACATAACGCATGTCTGCATATTTACTACATTATTATTATTATTATGTACGCTATAAAACTATTCCTAATTAATGCTGTTTGGATTTTGAATGATTTCACACACATTTCATGTACGTACATTGTACCTACTTGGTATTTTGTATCCTTTATCCTTTTTATATTATTATGAATAATATTTTGCATTAATTTCGTCAGTAGGTCAATAATTGAAACACATGTGTTATTTTCTCCATTTTATAAACGATAAACGATATAAAATTAGAATTAAAAGTTGGGAAAATAAAAATTGAACAAGTGAACAAGAAAGAAAAGAAGGTTGTATATATAGGACCACAATAAGAAATTTAAAGAGTAGAAAATAGAAAATAGAGTGTGTGAGTGAGAGAGAGAAAGGAGACGATGTAGAAAACAACAAAAGGAATTTTTTTTAGGAATAGACTGTCTGGCCTCTACTGTTTTTAGTTCGAGGTTCAATCATCTTTCCTTCCTTGTACATAACACAGCACAACATAGTTTGTAGACTCTCTCTATAAAATAAACTAGATACAAAATAATACCAACTACCAACTACACAGACAGACTGTGTATATTACATAAATATGCTTTCTCTCTCTATCTCTCTTGCTTTTTTTTGTAGCATGATGCTGACTGCTGATGGTGATATTACAGCATACATTATACATGTAGTTGTAAGTAGTACTTACTTTGAGTTTTTGAGTATAAGGAGCTGAACTCGTGTGAGGGAATTTGTATGATGTGTAATGTGTATTTTAGGCTGCATCATCATGCACGCATGCATTTATCTTTATCTCTCTCTCTCTCGTATTTTAAAGTGTATGTAATATTATATTTATTATGTTCACCCTGTATAATATAAGTTTGAATAGCAAATAGATCTCGTCTGTCTCTGTCTCATGTGTACCAAATACCAATCGAGAAATTCACCCGA
>JAQGBH010005267.1:0-14690 GCA_034698265.1 Sminthurinus aureus | reverse complement strand
GCGACACATTTCTAGGTCGGCCCAATCCAGACTGATCCCATACTCCCAACACCGAAGTAATTTGTCAACATACAATATTATGAGTAACTATACATTTAAACAACAACGTTGGTTTTTTTTTGTGGATTTAAGGTATGTACTTCCTAATCAATGTCAACAACAAAAAATTGTATCATTTTATTTGGAAGTCACTTTTTTGTAGCGCACTGTATATATACATATTATATTATATATTGTAAAATGTCATTATAAACTATAACACAACAAAATATATATATATTATGCTTATATATCCTAAATTTTATGACATAATTATTATTATATAGCAGATCTTATTTATGTATTTTACTTCTTACCTATTTTACATATATTTATCATTTATCCTATATATATATATATATCATATACTTCTTCCTTTTCAAATTTCAAGGTAATGACATTATTATCACTGTGTGTGTAGTTTGCATGTGTGCATATTTTTTATGCATTTCTAGAATTTACTACACATACCTACATAATTCTTAGTTGGATTTCTGTCTCCTGTAGCTTTATACAACTGTACATTGTACCATCATGAATTTGGTATGCAAATTTTCTTTATCGTAAATCGTGTAGTACTATCTACTTGTGGGTAGATATTTATACACGAAATGCTCGTATTACCCCATTAAAAGGGGTTTGATCCATTTATGACCTGGTTATGTATTACATTCTATATAATTTCTAATTATGCGTAGTCCTATTTATATCCAGTAAATCCAAAATCCAAGATTCGTCTTTTGAGTGTGTACACGGTACATACATGTAAAAGTAAAAGGACAAGGTATACAAATATAATAAATAGAGAAAGTTAGAGTAAAGACGGAAATATTTTACAAAATTATGAAGGATTTATCTATTTCTGTATGGTCTCTAGCTTTTATCTACATACATATATTATGCTATTACTGACTTTTCTAAATTATTAACCCATCTACTATAATAATATTATATGTATACTTAATGTTAGTTATTGTAGATTGTAGAATTATAATATGTATAATATGTCCCTTAAACCTCCATCATTGTTTCCCCATCTCAACTAAGCTAAATCGTAATAATCGTAAGTACATACAGCCCCAAAAAACTTTCACCTTTTTTCTACAAGACCCTTACCGGTACTTTTTTATTAATAATAAATAAATGTTTGTTAATGTTTAGTGAGTGTATATATAAACGTAGACGTAATTACTTTAACCCTATGATATTTTTAACAATAACAATAAATTATTACAAATACCTACGTATAATATTATACACAACAAGCAGTTGCAGTGTGTGTATGTGTACACTGTACACTGATCATAATAATAATGATACATGTGATATCACTTAATAATAATGCGTGCTGTTGGAGCATCACATTCTATTAAAATTCAGATCTACTATATAGTTATTGTGTTACTTTTATTGTAATAAATATGTAAGAAAACAGTGATCCCCTTTTAAAAGAACAATACCTTTTTATAATTTATCTATTAAGTGTATCATCCCTTGTGAAAACATATATGTACCGAGAGGAAAGATTGAAGGAGAGAAATCACACCAACCCAAAATATACATATAAATGGTACTTGACTTTTAATATTACATTTCATAATATACACTACGTTCTACCATTTATCATAACAAATAACAAATAACAACTAACAAGACATACATACAAACAATTATCTCTATAATATAATATTTAAATTACTTGTCTATTTTTAAATCCTACAGTTCTATGTATGTATGTATGTTTCGAAAAAAATCACAAAAGTTTTAATTTAAATCGTAAGCTATTCCCTATATGCATATACGCAATTTCTTTTGATGTACATAATATCAAATATTATGTGATTCAAAATTTGTAATTTTTTACAAACATGATACGACAACGTTTAATATGATATGACAGCGAAAATAACCTAAATCCTATTTATATAGCATGAGTACTTAAAACTTAAAACTGACGGTAAATAATATTCCAATTAAAGTACATACTTTCTCCGTGTACTTTTTACATACACAAGGTATATTTCCTATATCCTTCGCTTCTACCTTCTATACCGTTAAGGATAAAAAGTAAACTAGATTTTTAGTACAGGCAAATAAATGGATACATAATATACACACGGCAACGTTGCGTTGATTTGTCTTGTACTATTCGTCATTTTTTTCAGTATTGAGAGTTGTAAGTAAGTGAAGTGAAAGTGTAAGCATACAGAAACACATTGGAAACTTTTGAACTAGAAAAAGTTAACTGTACACTGTACATAAAAAAAAAACAAAGTTGTCTCCATGTCAAAATTCTCATTCATCTACGAGCGCTATATTTGTCCTATAAATAATTTATGACGATCAGAGAACAGAGAATTTCAAGTAAAATACAGTCAAAAGTAAAGAAACTAGCTAGAAACAGAGAAAGTATATATGCCATGGTGGTATATTATACAATTGTAAGGATGTCAAAAGTTTTAATCAAGTTGAAATAACAAAGTCGAATGTTTGTTTCAAAGTTCTGTCAAGAGTCTAGAGTCTAGAGTCAAGAATCAAGAGATGCAACAATTTTTTTTCTTTCTGTTCCTTCTGTTGCGAGAGTGAAAGGATTTGTACAGAAAATATTTCATTTTATTTTTTGTAATATCGTATTGATTTCGATTTTCGAGTTATATATAATAATATTATTATTGCGCTCATATAAAATAAATATCATCCCGTTTTATTCCGTGAATAGTTTCTTAAATATAATATTATGTAGTCAAGTGCAAAGTTGATTGGAAAAAAGGGAGAGAAAGTAGAAAGTTTGAGAGGCAACAAACTATTTAGATTGATTGCTACTTATTTACGTTGAAAAATTTGTACCTTAGTCACATATATATATATCATATATTACCAAAAACCCATTTTGGCAGGATTTTGTATCTATAATTTATATGTTTGTATAGAAATGAGACAATCAAGAAGGATATAGACTGAAAACTGAAAGAGAAAGGTGTACTGTTACAATTTAAGAGAAAAGGTGGAAAGTAGAATATAACAATATATAATACATGGAATGAACATCATGTACTGGAGATTGAAGAACAAATAAAATATGAATAATACATAGAGACAGTTGATTATTTTCCTCCTAGTCAAGTAACTTTTTTTTTGGAAATCCTATCTGCACAATGTTATGTAAAGAAATTATAATGTGGAACTGATATGCATATAATATTTGGTTTTCTGTAAAAATACGTAAAAGATTGAGAAGAGATTTGATAATGAGACCTATTTTGGTACTTTTTTATATCAACTACCTCAGACATAGTTACATATTATCATCAAGTACCTTAAGTATCATAAAGTTATGTATTGCCAATTTAACTTTTATAATAATAATTATTGTACAATACACACACGGTTTCGTGTACATGACTACGACAGTTCTTATATAGTTCTTACAGTTATTACGACATACAGATTTCGAAAGCTATATATATGATTAAGAAAGTATTAAGGAGAGAGATTAGTATAATATTTTATTTGTGAATAATAATAATACCTATTTTTAGTTGTTAGCACATGTGAAATTCGGTTCCAGTATAATATGCGACGATTCGTTTTGATCGCTTTTTAAGCCCGATTTGCTGTAGTCTGTACATAACGGAGATAACGACGTTATGTAAGTCTACAAGATACAAGAAGAATACATGTAAATAGTTTATTCAGAAAGGGAAAAAGAGAACCATTTCATTTGACGTTTCAAAGGCACTTTATAATATATAATAATATGTTATACGTTATACCATATACTTTTTTGATGAAAAGATATCTAGAATCTAGAAAGTCAAACTTTCACACCGAATTTAGTCGTGAAAACTACTAAACTTGAAAAAAAAACAAGAAAAAAGCAAAAAGTAGAAAACTGATATGCGTTAGACTTTCTCTTCATATAAGAAAAATCAGTAAAAAGACTAACTTGTTGTTGTATCAGTAAAACAAGTTTTGAGTTAGGTAAGTAGTAAGTAGTATTATTTGTAAAATTTTTTTGGTTTGGTTTCATATCTTTGTAAAGCTTTTGTAGTGAAATAACTTAAATGTAACTTACAATGTACATAATAGAACAAAGAGTGTTTTAAGTACTCATGACTTGAGTTTATGTATATATAATATATATACGTTTTTGTTTATGAGAGATGATGCATTCTCTATCTCTAAATATATTGATGCCTATCATTTTGGTTTGTCAACTAGAAATTTTAACACAAGGTATCGTTGAATGAGTATGTATGTATATGTATACTGTATACATAAAATAACACAAGGTAAGAAAGTGCTTAGAGTCATGAGAAGAGTCAACAAAATGTGGAAATAAATTGAAAAATATATAATCTATATATATTATATTATATATTACACATATATAATCACCCTCCTACAGTATAAATATAACTCTGTCTAACAATAATAATAAATATAAAACGCACTGCATGTTTTGTTTTTTTACCATAAAAGTTAATCTCTAATAAATGGTTCTCTCGTTAAGAGACGGAATACTTTCTTATTTTGTTGTTGTTGATGGGGAACTCACTGTGTGTTTTGTGTTTTCTCTCAGACATGTACGTATATAATGATAATATTACGTATATATAGTTTATATAAGTATTTGGTTACTTTTTGTTGTGTAAAATATACCATACAAAATACAATACACAAGACACACAACCTTGTTTGTCGTTTGTTTGTGCATTAGTTAAATTAAAAATCACTATAAACAAAAAAAAGTAATAGTAGCGTCCTATTTCCTATTTTATCTATGTATAATATTTAACCTAATATTTTATTATTATTATTGTTGTTGTTATAAATTAATAATGTTCTGATATCATGACATCTTGATCCTTGATGCTTGATATATGATATATTATGTCGACATACTTGTGGATTTTTTGGTATGTTAGATTATATAAATAGATAATAGAGTACTCAACATAGATATTTATGTCAAAGTATTTATGATTCTTAGATTCGTAGATAATATTATTTATTATTTATAGATAATAATTTGATTGTTTAATTGAAGCCTGATATTAATTTTTCTTCTTCTTTTTATAGTAAGAGTCTGCATAGTGACTCGGCAAGCCGGGTGGTGTATGACCAATAAATTCCGTCTCGGGCATGGTCTCATGATTTACTTTTCTTTTACCCAAAGGGTTGATCAGGAGGGATGCGCCGCTTGGACTAACGGAGGGCGCCCAAATGCGATTCTGGAAACTATTTGACCCAAACCCCTGATTTGGAGGACTTCCAACCTCAAGCTCCCAGTGAGAATCTACAGGTAGAAAAATACAGGACAAATGCATAAAGCAATCGAATATACGTATACAAATTGAGATTTAGATTCAAATATCGAAAACAAAAGATGTGTGTACCTTTGTTGGAATTCCTGGAGAATGGAGAATAACTTGGGGGGGACCTTGGACTTGAACTACTCATTTCACTACTACCATTTGATCCATTTCTCTGAGGAATTTGTGGTCCATGACCACTGGACATGAATGGACGATTATTACCAATGGGTGAAGGTGGACTACTCACTCCTGTTGACCAACCTCCATGTTTCATCCCGGAATTGTTGAAACCATCATTTGGAGAATGTTGTTGTTGTTGTTGGTGATGAAAGTGTTGTGATTGTTGTGGATTATGGAGATGAGGATGTTGTTGTTGCTGTTGCTGTTGTTGTTGTTGTTGAAGTTGATCTGTCTTCATAGATTGCATCAATAAATCCAAAATCGCATTGGAAACTCCTCCATTATTGTCCATTCCATTTCCTCCCAAAGGATTCATGGGGTTTTGTCTGTGATGTTGTGGGGGTCCGCCGTGCATGTTGTGCATTGGATGTGGTGGTCCATGAGGATGAGAATGAGGATTATTGTGATGTTGATTAGGAAATGGGGGTGATATAGTTCCACCATTATTTCCACCAAATAAATGGCTCAAATTATGTGGATTACTCAACAGAGAATTTATAGCATCTTGTAAGTCGCCAGTTCCTACACGATTCTGTTGGTGTTGTTGTTGTTGATGATGCTGTTGTTGTTGTTGTTGCTGTTGTTGTTGATGCTGATTCGGATGTTGATGTTGATGTGGATTCTGATGATGTTGATGCTGCTGCTGATGATGTTGGTTTTGATTCGGATGTTGATGATGTGAAGGAGGATGATGACCATTATTTTGAGAAGTAAAACCCGGAGGTGAATTTTGTTTCTGCGAAAGACCAAACATTCCAATTGGCGATCCATTGGAATTTGGAGACAGCGGACTCTTCATAAATAGTGGACTTGTATTTCCTGGAGTGTTTGAAGTGGTTTCCGGTGGTGAGGAATGACCAAATAAAGAATACCAAACTGCTTGAAGAGGATCTCCTCCCGCTCCTCCTCCTCCTTGGGGAGATTTTGGTGCACTCATACCCGTATCCATGGGAACGTCCAATCCAGGTGAACTAACTCCTGATGGACTTGGAAGTAGAGGATTCTAAAATTACAATAGCAAAATACATTAGCACATTAGAAATTGTAAACCATTTTGCATTTTCATTCTTATTGGAAACTTTGAAGCTTTGAACAAAGACAAAGACAGAAAAAACAAAAGGCTAACCTTGTGTAGTCCATTAGATCCATTGGAACCATAGGATTGTGGTCCTCCTCCATTTCTGGAAGACTTGTTAAATCCGGACCATTGGTCTTCTTTCGCGCCATTATTGGCACCTGAAAGCATTAGTGGGGATGGAAAGAATCCATGTGGAATGTTTGTATTGTCTGCGGGGGACATTGGCGGTAGATTTGGATTAGCGAGTCCTAGGAGAGAAGTCAAATTTGGTCCATTGTTCATCGAAGGAATGCCATTGAGGAAATTATTATCACCGTTCCCAGCACCACCACCTCCCTTACTCATCGCTTGTAAGGCGGACAGCAACTGTTGATTCTGTTGTGTGGAGTTGGGCGAGAGACTTCCACTTCCACCATTACTTCCTCCATTACTTCCTCCTCCTCCTCCTCCATTTTGCAACTGACTCGCAAGGAGAAGAGTTAGAGCTGTTTGTTGTGCATTTTTCAACACATTTCCATTATTTGGACCTCCTGGACCTCCTGGACCTCCTTGAAATGGACCCTTTTGGAATGGACTGCGTTTTCCCTGATGATTCTCATTGGCTGTCTGTCCCTTTCCCTTCTGGACATCCTGGATTTGCTGCAGAATGATACTTTGGAGATTCTGGGCAACTGTTAAGTTTAAAAAATACAAACAAATATTATTATTATTTACTATTTACACAGCACAGACTTTCTCTATATGATTTCATTCCTTTTCATTTTTAACTGACAATAGGCTTTGTACATATGAATCTTTCCTTCCTTTTTACAAGCTATATTTTCTATATAATATCAGTCTAGATATTTTCATGCATGCATAATCCGTATTTTTCCAAATTAACATAGAAATCAGTTAATTTCCGCTTCATTTTTAGATTTAAACCAAAATTACGCTTCCGTTTGTACAATACTTGTACATACTTTGCTCATATTTAAATCATGCTAAAATTAAGCATACAAAATATGTAAACTGTACACTGTATACAAGTTTCATCACCATAAACACCGCAGGAAAGCACAGTGACTCACAACTCACAACAAATAGACAAATGAGAAACTCGGAGTTCCATTTAGACTTTAGACAGATTCCAGTCCTCTTCTTTTTACTGGAATAAAACCTCGTGTAACAACGGAAAACAGAGAACCAGGAACCAGACGGATGTATTTTTCTATGTATTGACAGGGTAATTTTCAACTTCTAGCTCAGCCTCTAACACTCACCAACTACTCACCACAGACACCAAGTAAATTCAAACTAATGAAATAAGTAAACTTCAACTTTTCTGTTACACTAGACACTAGAAACCTCCTTTCGCCATTCTCCAACTGATACGTTCCATCTGTATAAATTACTGTTTTGGAATTTACTATTTGGACACAATAGATACGCCAAAGTACATACTACAAAATACATAATACTTTTCTTTTAGAGATCTCTTCATTTTCCAATTCGAATTTCCCAAATTCACCAGACTTTGTTTACCAACCCATTTCATTTCATTCCAATCAATCTGGAAGTATTTAGTACTTTCATCTTCCATGTACATTGTACATGTATATCTGTTTCTGTCTGTCCCTATATATTCACCAACTGCATACTAATTCCTATATTATTTACTTAATTTGTTTAAAGGGTTCATAAAAAACAGAAGGTTCTGACAGAAAGCAGCCAACAGCCAAGAGCTAACCAAAAATTGACAAATTCACAACACACACTGTAACTTTTAATTAATTAAAACTCAAAGTTTCATGTTTATTTAAGCTGGAGGTATTTGAAACGTATCAAATAAAATTGGTTACATTTCTTGTGAATTTTAGATTCTAAAATGGGCTCTTCTAGTTCTACTGCTGTGATTTCAAATTTCAAATGATGATTCCAAATTCTACATACGAGATGAGATTCAATATTCAATGAAATACCAAATACCAAATGCCAACCAAGAACCAACATAATAGTAAAGCTAGAACATTTTGTTTTACAATTTCCCGTCCCATTTCAGTGTTTCTTGACTCTTCATAGTCTTCATGTACCAAAAATATTTTGAAAATGAGAGAAAAACCTTTGAAAATTAACTAAGCTTCAAATTTCAAATTTCAAAGTCCAAATGAAGGAAAAAGGAAAAACAAGTTGCCTCTTTGCACTTGTCAGCGGACAGTGAATGTTGAATGTTATTGGAAACTTTGAGCATTTGTTTTTGTGACTCACAAGTTGAGAGTGAGCATTAATTTTGACGTCAAATATCAATACATCTCCATTTCTAGAATACTGTTGCCTTAAAATTGCACATTGAGCATAATATTATTTTGAACTGTCTACTTTGACAAAAAATTAAACGAAAATTATGGATGTATGTGGAGACTGGAGACACATGACATAGAAAATGGAAAACGACTGTTCACTGTTCAAAGGCAAGCAAAAAAATATAATAAAGACAAGATATTTTCTTCAAGTTGAAGATTCTACGTTCTAGATTTTAGATCCTAGATCCTAGATTCTAGATTCTGTTGAAAAAATTACACGGAATAGACAAATAGACATGTATTTGCCCAAACGGAAAGTTTGTCTACTTTTCGGTGGGAATTCATTCCCTCTCTATATTAACTCTAGAATCTAGAATCTAGAGTTTAGAGTTTAGTCTAGAGTGTAAGTAAGAAGACTCGAGGGTAGACTTTGTAATGCTCTACAGCTTTTCTTTATTACTCGGTAAATTTGTATAACTACTACGATTCATTGTCAACGTTATGACACCCATTAAAGATGAACCTCTCTATCCCCTTCCCTCTTTCTCCATTCCCATTTTCCATTCTCCAATTCCTACTCATAGTTCACAGTGAGTGAGTAGTTTACATACACATTCTTAATAAAAGTTTGTTGTAGGAAAAATACTGAAAGTAGTTTCCAGCTAGGAGCACACTACGAACGCACACGAGGAAAATAGTATTACTTTTCTTATATTTGTATCTACAATCTACAATGACAATGACAATGTTCAATGTACACACAGGCACACACGTCTCCATCCTACTAAAATGTCAATGTCAATGTGGATGGTAATGTCGGCGTAGGTGGAGAAAGATATTTTTCTTTCTCAATCTTGGGTTAGAGCATTGAACATTGAGCATTGAGCATCAAGTGCCTGGAGCTTTTTGCCATCAAATTTGTTCCGTTTTAACAATAAAACTGTATCGACGGCCATAATACTAACATTTCCCTTTCATTTGCAGCACTAGGCACGAGGCAGTAGACAATAGCTCCTCGTATATCCAATATCAGCTCTACACGTACGACTGTAAATAATACTACCTGCTACACTGGAACTGGAACTGAAGCTAGAGAAAAGTCGCAAAGAGGTAAACTATCCGTTTGGCTTCACGTCTCTCTCTCTCTTCTCTCTTATTCTGACAATTTACAATACGCCCTGTGTTATTGTTCTACATCTTTATTTGCCCCGTACACACTGCACACTTTCTCCTGGATACAATAAAAGGTTTTCTCTTTTCTATTTTTCTGTACTACACTGACATTTCTTCACCCTTCTCCTCTCGACTATAAACTACAAGCTGTAGACTGTAGACTGTAGATTGTAGTTTTCCCAGAATCAGTTACGTGGGAATAGAATCTTTAGAAATCGTTCCGATTAAATTTTAATTTCTATTGCTTTCTCCATGTCTTGTTCTTAGCTGATACGAACATTGAAAATGGAGAATGGAGAATGGACAATAGACAACGAGCAGTTGCAGTACAAGGTGCTTTGCTACAAAAAATCCAAAGATATGGATTGAAGTACAAAGAGAACAAGAATGTGGCTCAACTATCCATTTGGATGGATTTTGGATTTTCTATCTTTAATACTTAATAAGTGTGTATCTTTTGATTTCTCCTTTGGCTTGGTTTGGTCAAAAGACTGTGAAGTCTGTCTGTTATAGAGCAAAGAAATAAGATAAAACAACCTATAAGACTTGATTCATCAATTTTATATTATCTATTCCTGAGAAATGGACGCGAAAGTGAAAGTGAAATAGAAATAGACATAGAAATAGACAGAACGAGAACAAGAACAACAAGGGGCGGAAACGACAGAAACAGAGAAAAAGTGTAATCTGCAATCTGCAGTAAAAGGAGAACAAAGGAGGAAGGAGATAAAAAGGAAAGGGAAGGGAGAAAGCGGTAGACCACACAAACACTAGAATACTGGAACACTGGACTTTCTTTACTCTCACTGTTGCTTCCTTCACGGTCCACCGAAACAAAAAAGAAAAAGAAAAAGGGAAACGGAAAAATAGGAAAAAACGTAGACAAGGAGCAAGTGGAAGATTCTGAGATCCTGGGAAACAGCTGGAAGAAAAATAGCAGACCAGAGGTTAAGAGTTGAAAGCGGTATTAATCTCAAGTCTCAAGTATATAGAAAAACGGGGCTATTTGATAACAAAAACACAGTAGACAAAAAGACGTGGTTCATAGTCTAAACTCGCAAGAAGATGGATAATACTTGGCTTGAAATGATTCTTTTGGGTGTACATCTTTAAGTAGTCCATCTAGAATATAGAATCTAGAATCTAGAATTTAGGAAGAAAATTATCCACGTCCGTGGACCTTTCTCTCTTCTTTTCCAGCAGCGTTTAAACGTCTTCATTTATCTTTCTCCTCTAGTTTTAAAAAGTTTTGATTTATTCTTCATTCTTTGTTCTTTGCTCCATGTTCATGTTATCGGTAGGATACAGGATATTATTTTGCATAAATTATGTATTGTAAATTGTAAATCGTAATTCCCTCCAGTGTACACTTTACAGTTAAAATTGTCTATTTAACAGAGTTTACAGTTCCAGCGCCAATGCCAATGCTCAACTATGCAAGGCCATTGTAATCTTAAATAAATGTGGAATGCGGAATGCTCATGTTAATTAGAATACTTACGGGAACGGATTTTTTGCACCCAAGATTTATTATGATACTCTGAGCTCATCAAAATACGATTACGATTACACTTACGAACAACTCGGAACTAACAATACAAAAAGTAGATAATAAAATTTGCACAATTGCCACTGTGTACTTAATTGCAAATTTCAATGCAAATGCAAACACGAATACAAAACTTTTGCTGGAATCCAGAATCTAGAATCTAGAATCTAGGATCTGAAGAAAAACACTAGAAAATAAGAGAAAAGAAGGCTGTTCGGGCGCTTTGCATGGTGTGGTTCTTTGGATAAAAATCCAAGAGTAAAAATAATCCTCTAATAATATTTCGAGAGAAAGGAAAAGTTGTAGTTGGAGAGTATCAGAATACACTTGCAATTTAGGATATAAAGTATAATACAGTATGCGAGTATAATATAGCATAGAACAGAGAACAATACATTCGCCTATCTTGTGTATTTTGTATTAAATATTCCGCATTATGCATGAAATGGACCAAATGGAGTGATAATACAAGATACAAGACAAAAACTTTCTCCCTTTTCCCTCCCTTTCTTTTCAGCTCAAAATTATGCATAAGCAGTTAATCTACTAGAATTTTGAATTTTGAATCTTGAATCTTGAGCCTTGAGCCTTAAATGTTGAATGTTGGATGTTGGCGTTAGATGTACAATGCACATGGTACATTTATACCATATAATTTACATGCACATTGTGGACTCGGCTTTGGTCGTGGTACTTTTGGTTTTTGGTTCATTATTATGAGAAAGATTCTTTCATTCTTCTCCTTAACTTAATTTTTTCTTTCAGTTTCCAGTCTCCAGTCTTTTCTTCTCACACGTTTTCTCTCATCATAAAAGATTTGGGCGTGAAACTAAACCAAACCAAATTTCATTGAAACGACTCCCAGATCCTTGGATCTTGGATCTTGAATCTTGAATTTAGATACATGAACATTGTACAAAGGTATTTGAAAAACATTCATCTTGCTCACAAAAAAACTATAGACTTTATATACTGATGATGTGCATTCGTTACTCTATGCTCTATGCTCTATACTCTGCACCCTAATGCACATTTTACAAGTGTTCATCATCTTTTCTAACTTGGAAAAGAACATTTATGCACGTACTTTCCGTTACAGATGAGAATGAGAATAAGATTGAGAGCGCAAGAACACTAGCTCATCAAGCTCACTTTCTTTGGTTGGTTTTCCTCTTTGCATTTATTCATCCATCCATCCATTCACTCCTTCTCTAAACTCTAAAAGGGAAAGGAAAAGAAGAGAGCCGACGAGCCTAAGCTCTCATATTAAATTCCCTTTCCCTCTTTCACACTGCTCACCGCTCACCGTAATCGGTAAACTGTACAATATTTTGTGTACACTGTACATTGTGGAAAGTGGTGACTTTAAGCTTGGAGAAAAGAGAAAGGAGTTAGGCACAGCACATTGTGTTTGTGGCTTGAGAATTTCCTCCTTTGGTTTTCCGTCTTATCTTTCCTCCTCAACCCTTTCAGTTTTCTAGATTCTAGAATCCAGCTAATCCAGTAGATATGCACCTCTAAGCTTTTGCATATCCAATATACACGTATAAACTATCCGCTCCAAATCTGCATTTTATTTCATTCAGATCATCATCTTGAAGGAACGTGTGAAATGGACGAGTAAAGAATACGCCTCAAATTGCGTGATGAGAAAAAGTTTATGTCTTTTTGTTCTTTCTGCTTGGATTATGGCTGATGGATGATGGATTATGATATAAATGTTGATGTAGTTTGTCACTTTAAAGATGACTCTCGTTACTCGTTATTTCTGACTGAATTCTAGTTCAGCTTCCAGCTTCCAGCTCCAGACAAGTTCAAGTGATATAACGAATAAGGAGGAAGTGCGGTGAGTGGTGAGTGGCTGATTCGAGAGTCGAGACTCGAGACTCGAGACTCGAGACTTGTTCAGTTTCTTTATTTGAAGAATACTAATGTATCTGTGGTAACACAGTTGGTTGTTCAAATGTACAATGTACAGTGTACGTGTAGAGTGTAGAAATACAAATAGAAATATCCTCTACATGAGTGCACGTCCTATTTCATTTCCTTTACGGATATGCGTGGAAAAGAGGGGCGAGTGGCTGTTTCCTCCTTTCCGGTCTTCCTCTGCTTCTGTCTCTAGTCTCTAGTCTCTAGTCTCTATACACCACACACATCTTCATCTTGACTACTTGTGTAATTTCTATCTCTATAATGTCCAGTGCGTTCTAATCCTATCTCTGTTTTTACGTAAACGAGGAATATCTCTAAAGTCCAGATCACTCGTCCTTCTCAAGATCACTACTCCAAACTCCAAACTTGGAAGGTACAGATACAAATAAATAAAAGAGCAAACTACAATACAGTAAAACACAAAAAAGAGAAAGAAGAGGGTCGAAAATGGAGAAAAAATATTGAAAGAACACTTAGAGAGAGGGAGAAAGAGAGTGGATCACATTTTCCTTTGGATAAGACAAAAAGTATGGACGTAAACGGACTTTTCTATACGGAGAATGGAACAAGGACAAAGGAATCAATACGTACGAGTATTTATCCAGAATCCAGACTCAAATTCAACGCAATGACTACGTGTGTGTCAATATAAGAACAATTATCCAGTGCTCGAGACTCGAGAGGGATGCACAGTACTGGAACATACTAGAATCTAGAATCTAGAATCTGGAGTATGTACAATGTACATTCAACAAAAACATTGTATCCTACGTCTTTAAAGCAGAAAAACTGAACTGAACAGAGAACAGAGCTAAAGTATCCGTATGTAGATAGTAGATACATAGGTAGGTTTGAGTAGTAGTAGTAAAAATAACAAAAGAAGAAAATAATAGAAATACGAGAAACGCAGAAAGTGAAAGGAGGAGAAAAGTGCTCAAGAACAGAACTTTTCCTCTTCTTTTCCGTTTATTTATGTATTACGGAGGATGTGTAAAGTGTAATGTGTACTCAATACTCAAAGCACTCTTACTCCACAGTAAAGCATACGGGTTTTCACCTACGGTCTAGAGTCTACAATCGACAGTGGACGTGGGCTTAGAGAAGCCTGAGGGGTAGACAATCACGTATCTTTTCACGAG
>JAQGBH010005266.1:0-14692 GCA_034698265.1 Sminthurinus aureus | reverse complement strand
ATAAAGGAGAGTAAAAGATACAGAGTTCTATAGGCGCTTTCAAAAGAACAAAATAAGCAATAAGAATTTAGAAAAGCGCCAGATTTTTAAGTCCAAAATTTTTGGCAAAAGGAAGAAACAAAAGAAGGAGAGTTGGATCAACTATTCGCTGTCGAGGTAAACTAACTAACAAATACGAGAATTTCGTACTTGAAAATCTGGTGCTTTTATAAATTCTTATTGCTTATTTTGTTCTTTTGAAAGCGCCTATAGAACTCTGTATCTTTTACTCTCCTTTATATATTCATGAATGATTTAAATGATTAAATAAGTAAAAGGCATAGGTAGCATGATACAGTGATACACTCAACACTCACCTCTCAGTTTTTGATTGTTAATTAATATGCACAAAACACAAAAGGTGCGTACATTTTCTGCGTATCGAGGATCGAGTTGGGACGTGTGCATCTCTCTCTCTCTGTGTTTTTGAATTTTGAGCACACTGACATAATTTGTGAGACAATAAAATTATAGAACTAGGTCATACATTTAAAAGTTACCTTTTCTCTCCACATTCTACAATTCGTGTGTCCATAGTCCATAGTAGACAGTGTACAGTTCTCTTGACTCTTGTACAAGTGTATAGGTATTCCCTTTTTACACCTTGCACTTTGCACTTGTTGTTTATTCTATTCTATAAAATGATTTTATTAAAATCCTTTGCCTGTTCCTCCACATTGTGTACAGTATACATTTTATACAGTAAATATATATGTAAATACTGCTGTTTAAAAGTTGACACTACTAATTTACCTATAAGATGATTCTACTGAGGATGATGCATAATGCATCATTTAGACATTATAGATAAATATGTATAGAGCCCTTTACTAACAAAGTGAGTTGATGCAAAATGACGAGGTTTGCATGATACATATTTTGGAATGTGTGATATATGTACATTATAATTGAAATTGTCCATACTCAATACATAATACACAAGTAATTAAACTTTGACTTTTTACTTGACCAGTGTACATTTTGTCTGACTCTTAAAAATATTCAACAACTTCAATGTGTGTTTAAATGAACAAAAGTGAGGCCTTAAAAACTATAAGGAAAAAAAGATGAGTGTAACCTTTTAAATTTTAAACCGTTAAATATGTTATGTCTTATATCTGTTCACAATAATATATTTATATTTTATATGTATAATGTATAACATACAGCACACAGCCAACATTTTACCATTTACATTTTCAATGCAGGCTCTACAGTTCAAATAGTATGCTTAGACTCTCTGTACTACAGAGATGACTGATGATAAATATTACAATGTTGAATGCTAATGCAGGCGATAGACGATGGACGATGGACGACGAGCGATGGTAATGATAATGAAGAAGAAAAATGTTGCGAAAGGGATATATATGGCAAAAATGATTATTAATTTAGTATTGCAAAAGCCTTTCACGACCACCAAATTGCAAATGGTTATTAGTTGTTAGCAGTTATTATAATACATAATGGATACCATAATTGTTAAACATTACACAGGCTATGTACATCAACGAGAAGAAATGCCTAAAATATTTTATTGGCATATTGACACTTTTCATGCATGTTAAGACTACAATAGTATATGCGCCTCATTAGTATAAATTTTAGTGCATAATATGAGAGATTCATTTGTTTTCTTGGAATATTTACTAATAAAAATGTATAATATATATACACATGGTTGCAAACGTTTTGTTTACTCATTTTCTCTCTCATGTCTATCAGACGATTATTATTTATGTATTTTAATATTATATTTTGTGTATTATCTACAAATTGCATGGTAAATGGTAAATGGTAAACGAAAAACGTAAAAATACTAAATAAAAATCAAGTTTACTGTTTACTGCTCAGTTTAAATTTTAAGATATCCGACGTCCCTGTTTACCTCATTCATCATTTTACATTCATATCATCGTCAGTCATCAGTCTGCCTAATTATGTATTTTCCTTTATCTTTCCTCTGAACAAAACTGTAATGATGGTAAATTTTAAATCTGATGCAGATAATAAATAATATAATAGTACATATTATGTAAAATACAAATACGAATACGCATAATAATAACAATAAAATTCATTTTTTGTCCGTTTAAACTTTAAGGCTTTTATGAGTACGAGCGAGAAAAGGTAGGTATATAAGTACATGTGCAATGTTCATGTGCATATATAAGAGACTTGAGATCAAACGAACTTTAATAGTACTAATGAAAAATAATACGTAATATAGTATAATATTATATTAGTACATGTATTGTATGATTTATATAGTGGTCGAAGATGATGAGAGACAAAACACTTGTGCTTATACGTTATGTGCTGCATATCTGTAGTCTGTAGTTAATTTTCCCCCATATGCACTATGCACAGTAAACAAATGTAACTTAATACATAATAAATAATGATATCTAATATCATTATATTTTCTCTCCATTTATTTGTACAATAAAAGTATAAGAAATAAAAGAACCCTTTTATTTAAAGAAAAACTCAACTTTTGTCTTTATACTGTACCTCTTTTCTTCTCACCACTGATGCTCTTGAGGTTGATTGTAGGATTATTGTTATTATTCCACGGCATATACTGTATAATATCACAGGTTGTATAATATAGTACATACTGTACACTATACATGATATGTTATACACAGGTGTGTGCATAAGATCATCATTATTATTACTATACAAGCTACAATGCACAATACACACTACAACTTTTGCTTTCTAAAATTCTTCTATCGCATCCAACATTCAACATGCAGCATCAAACTCACATGTAGAATGAAGAATAGAGACTACAGACAGTATACGATTTGCATTCAAATGTACAATGAGCAGTTTAATACGTCAAGTATAATAATAATATAAAACAGTGCTACTAACTACTACTAGACGGACCAAGACGATAAATGAAAAACTTTCATTTATATTACCATTGTCTTTTTTGACGAACAAGAAACTCAACCCATGAGAGAGATTGATTCAGGATGAGCTGAAATAAGCTCACTTTTATTGTTTCTACTAAAAAATATAAAACGCCATCCAAATATTTTACATTTTACATATGTTAAACTTCAAAAATAATAAGTTAAAATTAAGGCTTGATTTAAAATCTAAATCTTGTAAGATTTTTAATATTTTGTACATTGTGTTGTGAATTTTGTCTAGTTTCTAGTTTCATAAAATAATGGAAAGGCTAACGAAAATACGAATAAAACTGTGACAAATTGGGTGCCTATGACCATAAATATACGATCCAACTGTCAACCTCACTGTGTGCTGTGTTGTGTTGTGTGTGTTTCCCTGTTGATTTTGGAAACTGACCATTGCCATTTTAGTGATTAGTGTTAAAAATTCATCCCAGGCCAAAATGTGTAAAGTGTAAGCTTGCGAAAATTTAATATTTGTGTTGTAAAAATTGATGTATCAATATTGATATTGATATTGAAAGACTGTGATGGGATTTGGAAGAACCCATAATCAAGAAAAATATTACGTGTGATATTATGTGATATGAAAAAAAACCAAAAGCCAAAACCGGAGAAGCTACAGAGGAAAAAAGTGTTTGTAAAACGTAAAAAGAGTTGCAAAACCCAGTGTAAAAAAATTACAAGAGACTTTTCAAGTTGAAGGGGAAATAATGGTGTAATAATGTGTGATGGTTGAAGAAAAGGATTTTTTGCAATACAACAAACAAATTAAAGCAACAATGTATAATGTATCCACAATCCACAGTGAATGTACATAATATATATATAGTTCTATGGATTGAAGATATTTCGTGAGGATCTACAATTTACAATCTACATACAGTCTCTACACGTGCGTGTGATATGTTTATGGGAAAGAGTGAACTGAAAGGATAAATAATACATAATACACAATAGTGTTTCTTCATCAGGAAAAATATGTAAAATAATCACGATGCTTGTTATTTCTTATGCTTAACTTGACGAGCAAAATTATTGTAATAAAATTTTATATTATGCGGTTTGAAAGCTCAGGTTATAGATAATAGATAATAGAATAATGTACAGTTTATAGTGATTAGTTCAACTCATATTTAAGCCAAAAGTCACAAGTCATAAGTCACTGTGCTCCAGTGGAATGAAGAAACAAGAAATCATCACAAATGACAAATGACACTTTATCAAATTATTGTGTATTGTGTATTTATGAGTGGAGTTGGTGATATTCATAATTTATAATATTTACAATATTTTCTCGTATTCTCCACTGATAAACTGAATGCGAATGCTCAATTATTTCTTTGTTTTCGTGCTGAACCTGGACTTGGACAAACAAAAATTATACTGCTTACATGCAAATTGGTGGGTCATTTGGAATATAAGACTTTGATTATTTTTACTTCTAATGGATTTTGTGCCCTGAAACTGCAATGAAACTGGTTGTGCTGTGTAGCAGTCAATAATAAATAATAATTAGTTGCTGGATGCTCAATATTCAACATTCCTTTTTCAGATTGTGAAGGTCGCTGTTGAAAAACTGAGGATTAATGCCCGATGCCCGCGCTAGTGGCCTTTGGTCGTCGTTGGGCGGTAAATTTAATCAGTTATTATTTTGATCTAGTCAGTGATACTGTGACATTCAAAAGTAAATTCGAAAATCACTAAAAAATAAACATGGATTTGACATTTAAAATTTTGAATTCAAAATGTTTTAGGTCGGTAGCGATGACTTTGTTTTGCCAGGTAGAGTAAAAAATCTCATGTTTTTCTCCGTTTTCTTCTTCTCCAATTTTCTGTTCTATCGTACATCGTATTGCATATTGCACAAAAAATGCAAAAGTGTCTAATTTCGTACTGTTAAATTTCCAGGAGTCCTCGACGTAACTGTCAAATTTTGCTGGTACTTTCATAACTTTTTTAATTTATATACAGTTTGCTTAACTGTATTTTCAATTTTCAGTACAAAGATCAAAGATAATCAGTTTTCATGACCTTTTTTCCATACTTTTTGAAATCCAGGTTTGTGGTAGCTGTTGTTACTTATCTGAAAAATGATGAAAACTTCAACTTGGAGTTTCAAGGTAAGTTTGAAAAAATCCAAACTATTATTATAACCAGAGTTCACAAAAGAAAAATAATACTGAAAACTTGAATAATTGGTTTTATTGAAAATTGAACGTATACAACATTTAGGGTGTCCAAGTGGGCGTCATATGAGGATTTACATGTTTGGCATTTTTGCCAATTTACTCCTCATTATTCTCGTGGATATGGTCGCACTGAAAACAACAATGACCAGTTATATCATGGACACGAAAAGTCGACGATTCCTAACTCCTTGTATTTACATCCGGTATTATTTCTTTACTCAGTATTTTTTTTTGTGAAAAAACCCTGTTGATCGCTTATCAAGAATCAAGAACCAAGAATCACAACGAAGGTTAATAAAGTGGATTTTTTCAGGTTAATTTGTGAGGCGATTGACATTTGTTGGAATTTATTGGGCACACTTTGGGTTTACGGTGGAACTCTAAATTGCAACGGAGCTCCAGATGCATTGGCTTTCATCAAAAGTACTTTTAACAAACTTTTTTAAAAATTTAAAGTTAGATATTTTTGTTGTTTTTACCATTTATGTACATGGAAAAAGCAAGAATAATCATTATTTACTATTAGCGCAACGGTTTTAATTGTGTATTTTGTTACTTTGTCATTTCTCTTAGGATTTATAATTTGTAACTGGTTCTCGGTGGTCATTTTGGCCGTGTTCATGTTCTGTCTGTTTGATCCACTCGGTGATCGAAAATACTTCAAGTCATCATCCAGCAGTAAAGGTCATCACAGTACACTCACACATCCAAATACTAGGAAAGACATTGTTGTTGATCCCTTCAACCTGTCAAACGAAAATTACTACACGAGACATGAAGCCTTTTGGACCCAGAAACTGAGGAAACTCTGTTGTTATTATGGCGGAGGGGATAAAGAAACAATCAATGAGGGGTTTCGAGAAATCGGAAGTAATTAAACAAACGACAAAACGATAGACATTACCATAAAAAAAATATACATGTAAAAAGTGCTATCATTACATAATTTTAGTCGGTGATTAGTCAATCAACTTTTAATAATTACATACAAACATATCTACATTTTTCAATCCCCACAGAAATATTTTCAACCCTGTTCAAAGACCATGATTTCGTGACGACTGATGTCGTTGCGGGTTTCATTTGTCTGTATCAGAGGGAACAGGAGAAGAGACTTAAGGATGAGAGTGAGAGAAATAGTTTGGCTGATAACTACAAAAAAATGGTAGAGTCCCTTGAGAATCAAAATACTCATCGAGCTGTGACTCGTCAACCCATTTTGCAAAATTCACATTTCGCCTCAATGGTTGTTAAAAACCTAAACATTTTGAGTCAGGAGGACTACTACACTCAATATGGACAGAGTTTGTCAGGGGATCCCAATTCAATTGAAGATATTGTTTTAGTCAATCATTATTTAAGGTTGGTCTCACATTATCTGACAAAATGTTTTCATTTTTTGTTTTCAACTTTATGACTTTATCCTTTACCATTTTAATGTTTTTATTTCATTTGACTAGTTTTGTTCTTGGCTCCTACGGATGGCCAGGATTTATTTCTAATCACTACAAAAATCGAGCTATGCGAAGACTTTGGAAACAAATGCAATGTTGTAGCTGCTTCAGGTAAGACCAGTTTTAGACCTTTGGTATTTTACATTTTACATCAAAAATAATTTAAAGTACAGTCGAAATCTTGAAATACAGTAAAAAAAATGTTTTTATTTGTTTGTTTGTATTTTATGCATTCAGATCTCAAAATTTCAAAGTAGTTGGAGATAACTGCTGCCTGTGTAATACGTATGTGCCTTTTTCCTTTTTGTATGTATCTATGTGTATTATGTATTATGTGTAGTGCACTTCAGATTTCAGGTTTTTAATTTTCTATGAATACTTTCATAACAAAATAAAATAGCCGTAAAATTTTTGTTGCTTTTAAATTTTGATTTTGTAGGTCAGCTTTAAAGGAAACTACAAAACTAGAGTCCAAAGATTTAGTGTACGTCTCATTTGAGAATAAAATTTATGAGCCAGTCTTTTATGTAGCAGTAGATCATAAGACCAAGTCCTTTGTCGTTTCCATCCGTGGAACAATGTCACTAGTTGATGTTGTCGCAGATTTAACTGCGATGCCTAAAAGTATCGATGGAGAAATTCCTGGGCTTCCGGCGCATTTCAAAGTTGGTTACTTTTTTTTTACAGAGGAGCTTGATGGAAAATTTATAAATTTATGTTTCAATTTTCAATGCATTTATGATATATTTTTTACTGGAATAAAAAGCATCCAAAGTTTCTCAAATTGATAATAAAATAATTACAGGCCTACCACGGAGTCACAATATGTTCCATGAACATTCGTAAAATTTTAGTTGATAAGAAAATCCTAGAGGACTTGAAGACTCAGTATCCAGATTATAATCTAGTTTTTATCGGTAAGAAAACCAACAATCAATAATCAATAACCAAAAATGTGTACTTTTAAAGTTACAAAATCATTTTTTGCTTTCCCTGCATACACTGCATGATTTAAAATTGATGATGATGATGGTTATTTTAAATTATCTGTATTTCAGGCATGAGTTTGGGTGCTGGAGCTGCGACCCTACTCGGCATGATGTTCCTTACACAATTTCCACAACTCAAAGTCTTTGCAATTTCGCCATTAGGTACTTTTTTTTTATTCTTTTTTATTGTTCAAAGTTCAAAATTTTAAATTGTGTAAAGGTTTTCTAAAATGCAGTTTTGCCACAATACTTGTAGGAGGACTATTATCAGGGGAAGCTGCCAAATTCTGTGAAAGTTTCACACTGTCAGTCGTCTATGGGGATGATATGATGCCAAGGCTCTCCCTTCCAGCCATTGATCGTTTGAAGTCAAAAATTATGCAAGCTATCGTAGACTCTCGTACGCCAAAGGTACACAAGAGGAAATTTGAATTATTTTTTTTTACTGCAAACAGTTTTATGCAACAATTAAAATAATTTCATTTGCCTTTTGTCTATATGAACATGTTTTGTTTTTGTTTTAATTTTCAGTATCAAATTCTCCTAGGAGGTTGCGCTTGTCTTTTCTGTGGGAAGGACAAGACAAGCGTTGAAATCGTTGAAGCAGATGACAATCAAAATCAAGAGCAGCACTCAAACAATTCTCACACCAAACATTCAGCAGTAATCATATATAGCATAATTGCCCAAATATCCCAATACCAAATACCAAACATGAACAATAATTTGTTGGAGGATGAAAAACACTAAAAAATATTTTAAATTTCCTTTGTATTGCAGCCACAGATCGGCTATAGTTCAAAACATGAAGTTCCTAGACAAAATGGGATGAGAACAATAACTCGAGAAAAGGCAGCTGGATTCCTGTCTTATCCCATGTTTATGCCTGGTCGAATCTTACATGTCACGCAGAGAGAAAAGTAAGAATTTCTATTATCTACAATTTAAGTAATCATTGAGATTGGCTCATAAATCTCATGAGCATCATTTTTCTGTAAAGTGTAAAATACTTAATGTGTCATTGTGTGTATTGAAAATGGTTATTTTTTAGTTGGTCCGAGCTACAAGGTGGACTTCGATATCAGATGAGATGGGCGGACAGGAATGACTTTGGAGAAATCGGTAACTTTGTGATTTATGATTTATGGTTTATTATCTATGCCACTGCATTTTGTATTTTTCATTATGCACTAATGTGACTGACTTTTGACTTGTCCTGTTTGTATTTCTAATTGTTTATGTGTAGTTATTTCACCACGAATGTACAAAGATCATCTTCACTTTCGAATGGAAAAAGCCCTACGAGAATTTGTGGTCGCTCATCGAGATTCCATTTCCTTGAATTTGATGTAATGTGAAATATCACTGATGTCTCAAGTCTCAAGGGGAAGTAAAAATTTGTGTTTTGAGTTTTGAGTTTTTATTTAGGCTGTTACAAAATGTGTTTTTTGTATGTGTTATGTACATGCAAGATTATGATGATTATTCAAGTCTTTTGTTTTGTGTTTTGAGTTTTGAAAATTATGAAAGCTTCTATGATAAAATAAAATGAAGAAAAATACTTTGACATTATTTTCATTGTCAGTGTTTGATTTATTTACATATAATATATTTTGACATGATAAAACTGAGAAATAAATACACAGTAATTATTTAGTAAAATTCATCAAAGGAAGGAAAACAAAAACTTTCCTTGTTAAAATTTGTCACTGGATATCGCTAAAAACAAAGAAACAGCTGAGGATTCAGTAGTTCTTGGTCCAAAATTAATCATTAATAATAGTGGTATAAATAGTACAGCTAGATAATATTATTTACCTTGAACAACTCGACGCCATGTATCAGCATTACCAAATTCTTCATTAAAAATGTCACCGAAAATCCCATTTGAACCTGGTCTCTCCGTTGGGTAAAAATAGGCAACTCTACAAAGTAAATACATAAGTACGCTCAAAAATTGAAAACTTTTATGTTTTGTGTGTACCAGATAAGGAGTTTATAAGATTCTTATAGGATTCTCGTTGTCTGGTGTGTATAATATGTCTGAATTTTTAATTGTATGAAACTCCATAATCCACTGAAAAATTTCACCTACCTTACAAAAATGAGAATAGCGAATCCAATAAAAATCCCAATAACCAAAAATACAGGGATTAAAGCTGTAGGACTGAGATTTGAGAAACCACTGTTAAATAGTTCTGAGATTCCACCGTTTAAACTATCTTGATTGAATCCATTTTCCAAAATTGAATTCAAATCCAGTGAACTTGTCAAGTTCAAGGCATTTAGATTTTGTAAAAAATCCTTGTCCATTTTCTTTAAACTTTAAATTCTTTAAACTTGGAAAAGGAGAAAAAAAAGGTTGGCTTGAGATTTGATATTCAACTCTGAAAGCACTGAATACTAAAAACTGAAAACGTCACAAGTAACAAGATGAAAAGAAGAAAGAAGAGAACAAACTAAGCGGAAAAAAGTCTTTGTCTTTTTCTCGTGGATCTGAAATCTGAAGTCTGAAGCAGATGCAAAATGCAAAGGTATTCGAGACATTTACTTTAAAGTTCAAAAGAGTTCAAGTTGTGAATAAAAATAATAAATAAACATAAAAAGTTTCTCTGCAGTATATTTACTTGACTCATCATAAATATGTGCATTTTGTCTTTCAAAGTTGTAAACCATAAACTACATCTACCCCATCACTCACAATTCACAATACAGTCATTAGTCATCAGTATAAGAAAACAAAAATGCGTCTTCTTTGCCTCCTTTTAAACTTTAAACAACTTGTTTGTTTTTCCTGTGGTCTCATTATGATAATTTTGGTACGCTAAGAAAAATGCAAAACAGAACATGGACTCTTTACTAAAATTGGAAACAAAATTTAACCTTGATTGTGAAATGAGGAGAGTTGAGAATTGAGAGCAACAAAATGAGACTGGTTTCATTTTTCCCGTTTACCCAAGCTGCATAATCCATAATCCATAATAATAATAAATAGCACAAGTGACAAACTAGAAAACTCTAGTTTACGTTTCTTCAACTTTACAAATGATACAAAAGCTAAAAGCTATAATGTATAAGAATGGAAAATGGAATAAATTATGAAAAGTTAAAATGGGACTTGATGACGATGATGCATTTTCCTTTCCATGGATGTATCATTTTTTTGTCTATAATTTACAATGAATGCATAATTTTGTCGCTATTTTTTAATGTTCGTTATACGCTGTAACCTGAACAATGAATATAAATATTACAGTAGAATACACGCAAATGTGTTGTCTGAGATGCGGGGAAACGCATCCAATAATTATTATGAGTCGAACTATGCTATACTGTGTCTATCATTTTTATTTACTGTACAGATAACGTGTATCGTATATCGTATATTATTAATTATTATCAAATATCAAATTGCGTAACAGATCCTTGCCTTTGGCTTCTGGTTTATTGTGTATTGTGTCGTTTAATGTTGAATGTTCAATTGAGCAGCAAAATGAATAGGTATGTCATAGAAATTTAATCTCGAGGAATTTTCCACTTGACTATCTCAAATCTCAAATCTTATGTAAAAATAGCATAATATTATATAGCATACAATGTAGAAGCACAATAAAAACCTCGTGGCAAGGCTGAAATCTGAAATTGCGTGATTGAGTTTAAGCTGCTCGTTTGATATCAGTTATCAGTTGTCCGTTTTATTAGTTGATTTCTTTATGACATTAACCTGCCGCGGTTTCAATTCAAAATCCAAAATAAAGTGGTGCAATGAAAAAAATGTAAATGCGGAGGTTTTGCTCCACGTAAATTGTAAGTTTACTTCATTGTTAAAATGATGACGCAATATTTTCAATGTATATAGTATAATATAGTATAGGGTGTAGAGAATAAAGAATGTGCAGAGGACAACAGTTTTTGGAAAAAAATATTACAGTTTTTACATTCCATAGTTTTTATTCTTTTTCATAGAACATAGAACACGTAGGATGTAGGACGACGACTTTGCTTTTTCGTTCTAATCTTATCATAACATGAGAAAGCACACTGACTGACTGGCTGACTCAAATCAAATACAAACAAACAAAGTAAAATGGTCAATAACGTGTACAATGTGTAAAGTGTGTAGTAATCCTCTTCTTATCAAAAAATCCCAGCACATCGTTTGTACAGGAGCTAAAGCAAGTAAAAATATCAACGTCCAATGTCCAGAGTTATAAATACAAAATATATTATAAACTATAAACATATTTGATATATATATTTCTACTTTTTGTTTAGTGTCTCTTGTGCGTACAATTAAGAGAGTTCAAAATTCAAAACTCAAAACAAAACTGTACAGTGTACATTGTACATCTTGTCTACATTTTGTGATTAAAATCCTGATTTATCATCATCATTTATTTTATAGACTTTATCTCCTTTTCTCAAGTGACGAATGACAAAAAGAGAGTTTGATCCATTCTCTATTCAGATTCTACAGTAGATTCTTTGGTCCTTCATAAATCAAAAATCATTCCAGTGTTCAGTGTCCGGAGACAAAACCATTCCATTTAAAATTTGAAACAATTGCAAATTGCCTTCATTGTTGTCTCCACAAGCATAAAATGTTCAAAAGTGCACTGGTTTTGTGACAGTGAAATTCACCAGAGAAAATAAAGTAGTGGAAATCGTAAAAAAAAAAACATCACCGGTCACAACTCACAATGAGTGGAAATCTACCACGACAAAGTGTACTTCGCTATCGTCGAAGGAATAGTGAAAATGGGGGAGAAGAAGATGAATCTTGGGAAGAATTACCACTTCCCGGGGGTAGACGTCATCATGGACTTGAGGATTCGTATGAGTCTCACCCGGATAGTAATCCTATGGGAAATTCTGTTGACCAAAGTTCCTCACGTAATAAGTTATTTCAAGGAGATTTGATTGGTCGAAGGAAGCGAAGGAGCAAGAAGGAAGATTTTCATGTGGATTTACAATCCTTTTCCATTATTCTCATTGCCATTCTCATTGGACTTTCCCTCCTATTTGTCAAATACATGGATTCTAGACTTCCAGAACCACTCACAATTTTGGATTTGGACACAAGTGGAAATAATACAAAAATCCAGTAAATAACACTTTTTTACTAAAAATCATTTAACTTTTTTCTGTTTTATATTTCCTGCTGCATTTTGAGTTTTGAATTTTGAATTACGTATTTTGCATTTATTTATCATGGTTTTATTCTACTTGCTTTTATTTGGTTTCTATTATTATACTTTCTACTTTCTACAGATTTATTGAAGAGCGAGCCAGAAGAGATTTAGAAGCCTTAACAAGTTCCGGTCCACGCGTTTCGGGTAGTGAGCTCACCGATGTAATAATTTTTTTTTATTTTTTGTATAGTTTTATAGTATCATATCATAGTATTGTAGAAAATAATATTGAATGTTATATTTTACGAGACAAAAAAGACTGTAAAAGTGCGAATGTATGTATTGAAAAAAAATAGTTAAAAGTTGAGAAAAAAAGAGTGTATTTACTTATTGATTTTGTTTGTGTTCCATGTTTTTATTCTTTCAATTTATTATAGATATATACTGTCCAAAAATTCCTGGATATTTTAACAAGCATGAAGATTTTTCTCCATGAGAAATTCAACCTAGAGTTTGAAGTACAGAGACCAAGTGGTGCTTTTACCACGGATCATCTCTCAATTTACAATTCTATAGCAAATGTTGTGGCTAAATTAGAACCGAAAGATCCATCTCTTCGATCAAATCAATCCGTTCTTCTCAATTGTCATTTTGACAGTAAACCGGCATCTCCAGGAGCCACGGATAACAGTATTTTTTAATATAACATTTAATAAATAGACAACATACATTATTGGTTATTATTATCCGTGTTATTCATTATTATGTGTGTGTTGATAATGTAAATAGTGAGGAGATGAGAATAACATGAAATATTGATCCTTTTTTATTGCCAGTGATTAGTTGTGTCTCCATGCTGGAAGTTTTAAGGGCCATTTCTTTCTACAAGGGTAACTTCCCATTGAGGAATACGATCGTTTTCCTTATGAATGGAGCCGAGGAACTGGGACTTCAAGGTGCTCATGGCTTTGTAAAGGGGGATGGAGGACAAGGTCATCGGTGGAGTAAGGACTTGAGAGCCTTTATCAATCTGGAAGGAGCGGGAGCGAGTGGACGTGAAATATTATTTCAAACTGGACCTGGTAATGAGCAACACGAATTTATGATGAATTTACAATTTTTACATGCTCAAAACTTTCTGCTCAAGCAATCATATGCATCATACAAATCAAGTTTTTAATTCCAGTTTTTAAATGTTTTTATACACACAAGGAAGTGGATGGATTTTGAAAGGATATGCTAAAGCTGCGCCTTATCCGTATGGAATCGTGATGGGAGAGGAGGCATTTCAACTGAATCTCATCCCATCCGATACTGATTTTCGTATTTTTAGAGATTTTAAAAATATCCCTGGACTCGACATGGCTTTTATCAAAAATGGATGGATTTATCATACAAAATGGGACAAAGTAGGATTTTTTTCTTGTTTCTAAAATGAGTGAAAATTTCAGATTCAAAATTTGTCTGCACTCTGTATTTTTGTAAAATATATTAAGTTGTGTATAATTTATATATATGTGATGAATTATGAAACATGAACATTTTTCTGGTGTACATAAAAGGTCAGTGAAATTACCCCCGGTTCTATTCAACACATGGGAGCAAATACCCTTGGTTTGGTTGAACATTTTGGCAATCTAAATTTTGACGAGCAAGATGACGATGATGACATGGTATTTTTTGATGTATTTGGACTATTTATGATTGCCTACAGTCAGACCATTGGTATCATTATTAATATCAGTGTTGCAGTTCTCTTCATTTCCATCACAGTTATTGAAGGTAAGTATACTTATACTTTTACCTTAAATCAATTAGATGTGATACAGAGAAGTTTTCAAATCAGTAAAATGTAAAAAACAAATCGCACGTTCTATTCCATTTTAAGGGATTCATTATTAATTTTTCATTTGAACTCACAAAGAAAAATCTAAGGTACACCTCAGAGCCCAAACGGCT
>JAQGBH010005265.1:0-14692 GCA_034698265.1 Sminthurinus aureus | reverse complement strand
TGCTTTGCAATAGGTGGCAGCTAGCATCGTATACTTGCCCAGCCTTTAATAGTTACCCAGTACTCACCAAAATATTTTAATAATTGCCCAGGGTAACTATTCGCGCAATGACGGTAAGCGAAAGAGAGAGCGAAGAGTGAAAGTAAAATGTAAAATGTAAAAGGGATCGAATAGAAAATACTCTTACTTTTTCAGTTTTTCCTCTCTGTTGAGCATTTAGAATTTAGAACCTAAGCTGTTTTCATGAGCTTCAATGTGTTTTATATTTGATGTTGAATGTTGGCGAGGGGCTGATCTGATCTTAAGAAAAATAGAATGAGTCTTTTCTTTGGAATTGGAAGGAAAAGCAAGTTGAAATGGGAACTCGAGAACTCGAAACTCAAGTGCAAGAGATGCACTTCACTCTTTTCTCGTGTCCTCATTTCACTTTATATTATGCACTAAGCATTATAGCTCATCATACTCCATACTCCATACTCATAAATATGAATAAAGGTGCACAAAAACATATTATGATGTATCTACAATCTACAATCTACTACCTACAACCTACAACCAAAAGCCTTCTACTCCTCTTCTGCTCTACTAGATATTCCCAGTGATATCAAGTTCCTTTGATCTATTTCTCTTTCTCCAACTCATGCGGAACACGTTGAATGTCGGATGTTGGATGTTGAAAACTTGAATGAAACAGGAGACGAAGCAAACCACATGCAGATGAAAATATTATGTAAGACAAGGTGATGTTAAAAGTCAAAGTGTTTTGGATTTCGCATAATCTGCTGTTGTCTGTTGTATAATAATTATCATTAGAGATTCGAGAATCAAGTCCATAAAAATGTTTCATTTTGTACCTTGCACTTTGGACACTGCCAGTCAGTTCAAATCGACATTCGACAGTCGACAGTCGATACATGAAATATCAAATATATTATTGTGTCTTGTGTAGCAAATTACAAATTATGCATATTGGATGACGTTGACGTCTGACTTATTTGGCATATACATTGCACATTACATGGCGTATTGTGTAGGTAAAAGGTAAATACGTACAAAAATAGCTCACGCTGTGAACTCTAGATTCTAACAAGGATTTGATTTCAGGTCACAGACAGAAAATAGAAAAAAGAAAGTAAAAGTAAATAGATACAAATTCGAGATTCAAGTCATGTCATGGTCACATTTCCTTTCCCTTTCCCCTGTCTTTTGTTACATTTAACTTGCAATTAATCATAAATTGATCGTGAATTATAGAAATTAAAATTTTCACAACTTGTGTATTTTATCATGATAAATCTAATAATAATATTTATTATCATTAAAAATGTTTATTTATTTTTTGTTATTTCCAGTCAAATTTTTCCATGGGACGACTTCCGCACACGTGTAGAAAAGTGTACATGTTAGATTTTGGTTTAGCGCGTCAGTACACAACTCAAACTGGAGAGGTTCGGGCTCCGCGTGCTGCCGCAGGATTTCGTGGTACAGTTCGATATGCGTCCATTAATGCTCATAAAAACAGGGTAAGTCAACAGTCAACATGAGTTTTCATACATTTTTACACTTACGATTTATGATTTACGATCGATGAGACATTGAATGTGGAATATTAAAAATTGATATGCAAGGACAAATACTTTTTTATACAGAGTTTGTAGCGCATGCAAACTACAAACTCGATGAATAATAAAAACAAGTCTATTCAGGTTCAAAGTCGAAATGATTAATTAAACTTTCAAAAGGCTAAAAATCTGGCCAATTTACAATAAACACATCAAACATCAAACATCAAATATCTGTATCTCCTTAAGAATTATTCAATGAGAAAAGTGTAAAATGTAGATGCGAGTAATATTTAATATTATACGTTCTAGATTCTAATTATTAGAATTTCCTCACAAAGTTTGCAATGATTATTACAAAGAAAAGGAGAATATGTAGAGAAAGTTATGAACATGATTGAAACTTTATTCAAATTGAATAACTTGAAATTTGAAATGATTTGGTTGAGGAAAACTTTGAACAAAAGTTTACATGAGGCAATTTGTGATCCCTGGAACTTTATCGAATTGAATTTTTTGAGTCGACAACCCAATCCAATCGACAATTGAAAACCCGAGTAAATGAATTCTCACCACAAGTCTCAAGCGAAGAGTCACAAGTCACAGAGTGTGGCTATTACAAAGGGAAAATGCATAGAGCATTGGCATTGAGGAATTTGTGTTTTGCGTTTGGAAAAAGTTTTGACCAACTTTTGACTTTTGATTTAATATTCATGTTGACTGTATTTTTTCAGGAAATGGGGCGTCACGACGATCTTTGGTCCTTGTTTTACATGCTAGTTGAATTCGTGAACGGCCAACTTCCCTGGAGAAAAATTAAAGACAAAGAACAGGTACGTTTAACATTCATACATTTTTTATGCCCACTTTTCTTTAGTATATTCTACATTCTACATTCTGTAGATACTTCTCTTTACAACATGTACATTGTACATAGTACATTGTGCACGGTGAACAGACTACAGACTACTTTACACATGTAACATTTATGTACATTTACCATTCTGTCTCAGCAATGGGAATTGAAAGGAGAAACTAGGATTCAATTCATTACACAAACATTTGAAGCGTTTGAAATTCAAAAGATGTTTTTGTACCTACTTTTCATGAATCAAGTGATTAACTCTGTCAAACATGAGACTCACTTGCCCTAATTAACTAGCTAAAGAATTACTTACTCTTTTCTCTACTCTACTCTCTACTTTTTCAACTACCATCAGTAGTTTCTGCCTCTTCATACCTTTCACTTTCATTTCATTTCAAATATTTTTGGCTTTTGGCCGTACAATTATTACGATAATTGATTGGATAAAGTGGTTACATTCATATTTTCTGTTTGTATTTTGTGTTTTCAGGTGGGTCTAATCAAAGAAAAGTATGATCACCGACTTTTACTCAAACCCCTTCCATCAGATTTCAAACAATTCCTTGATCATATACAAAGTCTCGAGTATAGTGATAAGCCAGATTACGCGGTAATTCATTTTATATTCTAGAAAAAATATATACACATTTTATTAATTTTTAATAATTGTACATTGTTTTGAATTCTATATTATTCTAAGATAATAAATTCTAGATTCTCCATGTAAAATAAATATGTCTAAATATTTTAGATGTTGGCCGGTGTATTTGAGAGATGTATGAAGCGTCGAGGAGTAAAAGAGTCTGATCCATTTGATTGGGAGAAATTGACACCTGACAATAACTCCACTGGCAATTTAGCAACTAATCCGCCCCCAACAACTACCACAAAACCCACAGGGTATGAACTATGAACATTATCAATTATCCGAATCCAAATCCAAATAACACAACAAATATTGTGTAGCTCTAAATTCTACATCATAACTATTGTTTTATATTTTATCTATATTTTCTTGTATGTTTTGTTGTAGGCTGCTAACAACGGAAAATGTGGATGAGAATATTTTGGCCAGTCTGGAGAATAATCAAGAAAATATTGAGCCCAAGGATAATAAACAACTCATTGAGGTACTTTTTTCACAGCCCTTACATAATAAATAATAATTAATAATTCATTATACATTACAAAAATGAAACATGAATGTTGAATGGAAAGGAATAAATTACTAATGATTTGAAAACTTGAAATGTATTTTAAAAAATGAGCAGGGTCATGCGGACAGAAGAAGGAGAAGAAGAGATGTGTATCTCCTTGACAGTGTGGGAGGTAGTGGAGTTCCGAGTACGGCAAATGTGCCGAGCACAGCAAATAATCAGAGTGAATCAGCAAAAGAGAAAATGTGCCATAATAATAATATTGTTGTGGAATCCTCGCCGAAAAAATCAAAGAGTAAAAAGGAAGACTCAAATAAAATTCTGGAGGATAACTCAAAACAAGAGCAACTCAAAAAGGATCAAGATGAGAAAGAAGACTTTCAAGAGAGTGGTATTGACTGTGACGGAGATAATGTTATGCAAGTACGTCTTTGGTTTTTGATTTTTTATTTTAAATAATCTGATGGAATATGTTTAAAATTTTTAGTAAACTTTAAAATAATAATAATGATTTCATGATGATTGTTTATTGTTGAAAAGGTGAATATTGGAGGTACAAAATCATGCGGAGAAGGGACGAAACCAACTCCACATCCACGACCCACTCAGTATAAAACTACAAATAAGAATATTGCTCGTCTCCGAATTCAATCTCAACATGATGACACGGAGGCGGATGATGGGAATTGTGTGGACTTGGCGAGTCCTCGTGTTAGAGAAGTGACTGAAGGAAATGACTCATATGGTTATGAAATTGGGAAAGGTGGACGAGAAGGACTTTCTCTCCAGTCCTCCATTGACCCTGAATCAAAGGATGTGGATGGGACGAGTGCGGTTCAAACCAAGGAAAGTGCTTGTAGTCCAGCAGGAAATACTGGGACTGGGACGAATTCTGGTGGTGCACAATTAGCTAGACGAATTCCAGGCCATGGACTGACTAGAAGTAGATCTGGAAGGGGGACAAGGCCCTTCTCTCATCCCTCTCATAGTAAACCTGGAGACCATTCAATTACTCAATGTGTTGCAGGTTAGTCAGACTTTTCATGTTTCATGTTTTGTGTTTGGTGACTATATCCGCCATTTCTGTACCTTTTCCAACTTCCAATAAAAGGAGTCAACACTTTTGAACACCACTTTCAATTCGGTGTTCAATATTCAATGAATATTTTAATTTCATGACTCCTTTTCCACTTTCAATTTGAACAGTGATGGATGATGAGAATGTGTCAGCTCTGCAGCAGGTTACTCGTGGAGGAGGTGGACTTACGATGGCTTCGCAATGGAAATCCCAATTTGATGACTCTGAAAATGAAGAAAATGAAACGGATAATGAATGGAAAGGTGAACAACTTCAACAAAGTCCTGAACACAAAGTCGTCTCTATCAGTCAGGTACTACAACTTTATTCCCTCATTTACATCACAGTACAGTACAATATCAAATATCATGATTCCTAGTTCATTGGATTTTATGAGTACATGCTACATGTTCTGCCGATAGTCAAAACTGTAAGTACGTAGTACAAAGCACAGCGTCAAATATGATTGAAAAAAGTAGGTTATACAATATATAACAGGCAGGGAAAAGGAAAATACGTGCATGCATAGATTGAAGATAGATGGGAAAAGTGTAGAGTGTAGATTGTGGATACATACATAAAATAAATAATAAACCTTTGGGAAATCTAATAATAATTCCAAAAATGTATAGCTTTTGCGTAGATGGGTACTTTTTTTTTACTTTTGATACAGCATCAGTTATCAGTTATACATTATACAGTACACATCAAAAGGTCTGCCTGTAATTTTTGTAGTGTGCTACACCTCACTCACTCATTTTCCTTCTTTTTTGTCTTTTTTGTTTTTTATTCATCACATGATGTATTTCAAACTACACATATATATATTATACTATATACATGATTTTGGGAAACAAGAAAATGAGGATAGTGTTTCATTTTTACGGTGTGAAAGTAGTCCTACGCAGAACATGAATAATTTATAACTTCATATCTACATATGATGAATTTCATATCTATAATAATATTATGCACATGGATTATGAATTATGAATGGGATATTTACCATAATATATGAGTATTAAAATGAAAAAGTTTATGTTTGAGGAATATTTTGAGTAAAGTTTTGGATTTTGCATATATATTATTATAGACTCAAAATGAAATGGACGGCGCACTCCAAGACTCGGGAGAAAAAGGAACAAAGGAAGCTGAACGAGTTCGCGAGAAAGATTCTACTCAAAATCACTCAAAGGAACTTGTGCCTTCTTCTCCAAAGAAGGTATGCAGATATTTAATATTTAAAATACTATACGTGTACTTTACAGTTGATTTTAACCTGGAATATTCTATTGGATTTATATCTGTATTTTGATTTGAATGATGAATGACGAATGAGATTGGATTAAAAAAATGGTTTGTAAATTATCAGGAAAAACTGGAAGCAGGATCCTCGTCAGTTTTAACGCCTAAGGAAAAATTAAAAAACGAATTGCACAATGAGACAAAATTTGAGTTTGTTGACAAAACAAATTTCATGTCGTCGCTCAGTTACCTGAATCTTGAAAATTCAAGTGGTCCATCAATGGTGGAACAATGTCTAAAAAAAGTATGGAGTCAACCAGAGATCTCGGATTGTATAAGGTGAATTTTATTTTTCTACTTTATTTATTATTTATTATTTATTCCGATGATATGTTTGAGTCATAAATTAAATTCTATACAATGTTAAATATATTATAATATTATGTTGTATGATACTGTTTCATGTTCATAGGAATGGTTTGGAGCCTCCAATAATTCAGCAAGCATCTTTTGATGATTTTACATATAAAGTAGATGTGTCACGTAATGTGGCATCAAAAAAAAGAACATGTGATAAAGCAGAAAAGCTGACACAGGCTGCTGACCTCGCCCTTTACAGGAGTATGCCTGTGAGTCCTTCATAGCATTTTTATTTATTTATTTAATTTTTACCTTTGTTTGTCTATTTTTTTACATCCCCCTTTTTTACCAAAAATCAAACATGTCCGAATCATATTTTTCAGTTATCATTTTTTTTGGTTTGTGAATTATATCATGAATTTTTATTTTTATTATTATTATTTATTATTATTAGTTTTTGATCTCTTTTCCCTTTTTGAAAACAAAGAAATAGTTGCATGTTCATTTTACTAATGTATTTGTATTTGTTGTTGTCGTTGTTTATTTACAAATTTTTATTTGTAAAAAGGCTCTAAATAGACTTTTTTCGGTCGAAATGGAATCTGAAACGCCAGACATGATCGCGGGTCGATCAGTTTTGGGCCGTCTCGAAATTCGTGTTGTTAGCTCCCCGATTCCACCTCCTACGTCTACAGATGTTCCAAATCATAACAATAATAATAGTAATAATACTCCTTCTCCTCCACTTCAATCCACCACCACCAACCTCAGAGATAAAGCAACACTAGGAAAATCAGATCTGGAGAAATTTGAAGAGAATTATAGTAGTGCTAAACAAGATGAAAAATTACCTCAAATACCAAATGGAGGATTACCCTCAGGACAACCTAAAATGTTAAAAAGTATATTGAAAAATAAATCGGATAGTTCAATAGGAGAACGAGCAACCGGAGCTCTTCGGATTGATACGAGGTAATTATTTTTATTAAACTTTTATACTTTACTTTTACACAACACAAATATGCCGTACTATATACTATATACTATATAGTGTATAGTATCATGAATCATGAATCATATGAAACACTTTATATAACGTTTTTATGTTTCTATTTCTGGGGTATATTCAGATTATCTGTGAGGAGAGATTCAGGTGATGAAGAAGGAAATAATAATGATACTCCTGATATTGTCATTTCTGCTTCCGGTGTTGATTGGCAGTCCAAACCTTTGTCTCTAGCTGAAAGTGAGCAGTTTCATAGTGCAAGAACTAACCGTGTTGGTGAATCAGAGAGGCTTCAAATGAGTTGTAATCCTGAAGATATGTCAATGTACTTTGATGCAACCACCGCCATTCCACAGGTTTATACATTTTTCCATGTACCTTAGTTTTCTATTTTATTTTTTCTTCCATCTTGTGTTTACTTTTATGTCGCACTTTTTACCTTTTACTAAATGACGTCTTGTGTATCAATTTTCTATAGGCAAATGCTTTGGATAATGATTCATCTTCATCTCATCCTCTTATTGACACTCCATTACAATTACCTGGATGTGCTCCGGATGTTGTGAATGGGACTGGAACGACGTCCACAAGTGGGCAGACTAATGACTTGACTGTTGAGCCTTCCGCAGACGACGAATCTAGTCCGAATAATAATAATAATAATAATACTAATAGTAATAATGTCACTACTACTAATGCAAGTACCTCTGGTTGTACCCCCGGCCTACGTAGGAGAAGAGGTTTTTTTTTAAGACTGAAAAAAATATAAAATTATTTTGATAGAAATTGTTTCTATCAATTATGAAATATAAATAATGAAAAATGGACAAAGAAATGTGCAAAACAGGATTACTAGGAATTTCATTTCCACTCTGGAGTTTTTGTAGTCGGGATTGATTGATTTTTAGGATGCGAAGCAGACTATTAAAATCGCAGGTTGCCCCAGTGTCAGTATGTGTTGGAATTCGGAAGCAATTTTGACCTTAAAAATAAGTTAAAATAATTATGTTAGAGTATGTGGAAAATCGGAAGAGAAGTTAAGGATTAGAGTATAATACATGAATTTTATTTACAAAAATTGAATGTCATAATAGTTTTGGTTTTTCTCAAAAACAAGCTCAACTAAAATTATGAAATTTTTAGAATAAGTAGTTGAACATGTTGTTAACATACCTGTGTCATCAAATCTAGGGGGCATCAACTTTTGACCTCGTATGAATTTTTTTAGTACAGGTCAAATTCAAAATCTACGAAAAATGTGCACGGACAGACAGCCGTACACTAGGAATGCAATAGTCTGCTTCGCATCCTAAAAAATCAATCAATCCCGACTACAAAAACTCTAGAGTGGAAATGAAATTCCTAGTAATCCTGTTTTGCACATTACTTTGTCCAGAGGTACTTGCATTAGTAGTGAGATTAAAATTATTATTATTCAGCAGGAGATAAATATGCTACAGACTCTACTCAATTGGGACTGAGGTTAATAATAATAATAATTATTAATTATTATTATTTATGTCTTTGTATAAAGCTTTTAATGATAACTGCTAAGTACTCCATAAAGATAATCGCTTCCTAGTTGATCATTTAATTATCCTATACTCATATATATACGATATTATATATTTAAAATCACTGGTTAACCGTCGGTTTTTTATCATTATTTTAGGTTTCAAAGACGTAGAAGACATAATGCTGGATGTTATGATGAAGATCAAGCTGGGGTACGTATCACCATGATCATTCACAAATAATTTACAATAATTTACACGAAAGAAATATCTCACTAATTTCCCGTGGTTTTCAATTTCATTTCCTTTTCAAAGGCTAACGGATGTGCTCCACTTCCAGAGTCGCTGTCTCCAACTCCATCTCCCTTTCCCTCAAAGTACGGGTAGAACTTTAATCTTTAATTAAATGATGTAAAAAGACTAAAAAGTAAAAAGTACAATGTTTTCTCCGGTGCTTTCTAACTTGTAATACTGTATAAACAAAAAAGTAAATTGAATTCTTCTGTATTCTTTACAGTGCGGAGCGTGGTGTTCCGAGTTGCCTGATTGGTGAGAGGCCATCAGGTGGACCAGAGGACAGTTCTGACAGTAATGTAAGAACTTACATTAATTAATTTTATATGTTGTGTATGCCTTTTGTACTGGAGAATCTTGTGCCACGTGTCGCATGCAAAAAAAAAGTAGAAAATATATATAATATTTTGTTATTGTCATTTTTTGTAGAGTAATGACCCTGAATCTCCACCTCAAATTATCCCCGCACCACCTCCAGGTGAACCCACTCAAGCTGAATTACCATCAAGGTAATTTTTTCAATATAAATTATTCATTATTCCGTAGATTTATTTTTAATTTAAAAATAACAATAATATATAGTACCTACACAAAATCTGTTTTGTTTATGCACATATTATGTCAACTCACTCACAAATATTTAAATACAACAAAGAAAAAAGAGAAAACATGCAAAAACACACTTTTTATTTACGTTTTTTATTTTCTTTTATTTTTGCAGATTAAAGCGATACGTAAATTCCGATAGAAATATTAGAAATGGTGAACGAGATTAGTGATAGGAGAAAATTTAGAGGGTATTTTGCTATTTATTACATTAAAAATACAACTAACAATAAGAATTATAACACTGACATCGTTTTATTTATATACATGGAACATGTGTAATTTAATAATTTGTAACAAAAAAATCTCTATGTTTACATAATAATGTTTATATATACCCTTTGGCCAAAATATTGCGACTTTATAGCTAGTCGCAAGAAAGCTATTTTCACTTGATGTTTATACATAGTCAACCCCGTGTATTAACAATACAATTATTATTAGATTGTTATTGTTATTATAATTTTTCTTGTGTTTTTTTTCGCATTTTATTCTTGAAACGGTAACCGTACTACTGTTATACTTATTTGTGCTAAATAATATAATAGATAATATATTTTATCTTGATTTTTGAGCATAGTACACATATATATATTGTATATATGTACGAAATACGGAACGCAAAATAACGCCCACGAAATGGAGCAAAATGGATAAAAAATGTCATACTAAATATATGAGTAATGAAAATACTGTATACAGAGTGTTATAAAATACAATATATACAATACAGATTTAAGTTACAGATCGGATATAGGGCTTTAATTTTACTACCATAAATATAATAATTTGTATATTATCATTTTTGGCACTGTGATTAAACGTTTTTGAGTTTGCTTCTTTCATGTCGAGAATCAGAGGTCTTTGTCTATTACTTCGTACAATTTATACATTTTAAATAAATTATATTATATATGTTTATTGATTTAAGATTTAATTTTAGTTTCATTTCAAAAACAGTGACATATATGATATAACATATTACAGTTTTCTCAACCAATACAACATAAATACACCCAATCCAAACACCAATTATTATATATTTCAATATCCGTGAGACAAGAACAGTTTTTCTGGAAGCAAGAAAGCAAAAGTACACACTTTTTTGTTTTACATGACATGTGACATAAAATATTATAACATGTTTTGTGTGTACTAAAAAACAGCACCTGATTTTTAAACACCATAACACATAACTGACATAAAATAACAAGCATATAGGTACATATATTACACACATTATGTACTGAAAAATATTTATGATGTACATGAGTGTATATATACATACACACAACATAAAATGCATATACTATAATATTATGCAAAACTGAAAACTAATGTTTTTAAATTGTTGCTGTTACATTTCCAGTTCCAGATCTTGGTTTGTAGCATACAACATAGTAATCTAGGGTCTCTAAATAAAACTATAAGAATGAAATCCCAAATCCCAAATTGCACACACAACCAAGAAATTATGATTAAAAAAAATACACATGTAATTATACCATAATTACATATATTATTTAATATGGAGTGTATATCCGTCGAACCCACACTCACCTTCTGTCTTAAGTCTGTCTATATATAATATAATATATCGGTGGTATAACGACGTCAACAAAAAGTTCTCATGTTTCTACTTATACTCACAGCATCTTTTTTTGGTGTGAGATGGAAAAGATGAAAAATGTGTCACCCATATGAACTTTAAATACACGTGTATATTGCCACGGTCAAACATGAACTATTATATGTTTTTGGAAAAATAAAAAAGGCATCTCTCATTATATGACTTCCACTCTCTCATGGAATCTTGTCAATGTATATATAAATAGTAGTAGGATTAGTAGGAAAAATAACAAATAATGTTATTATAATAATTAGTTCGAGTTAGATTTAACATATATTACATTATACACGCTAAAACGTTATGTTATTGTAAGATTAAAAAAATGGTGCGTACAATTTTACACAAGGATGATTTATATTTATACGTAAAACGTGTATAATATATAGAAAACAATTCATATGTACATAAAAGTAAACATTACACACATGCATGTCCATTGTGAATTTTATGAAAACGTTTTTTTGTCTCAAGTTCTGCCGTTTTTCGTCTCTTAATTTATCAAAAATACATGCACCATAATATGTTAGACGAGAAATTGTTGTCTAAATATTCATAGTCATGCACATCATATTATTGTTATACCATTTATTACTCTGTATAATATATGTAATCCTAATGTGCTGTTGATGTTGATGTATAATTTCTACAAAAGTACTGTGTACAGAAATCAGAAATTAATTACTATATACATGTATATTTTATGTTGTTCTACTATTCCTTTCACAATATATATTATGAAAATGAATCTGTAATAAAATCATTAATCATAGCATTATACATTTTTCTAGTCTAGGTACAACAAAAAAAAAAGTACTGAATATTACATAGTAGTGTGTAAATCTGTGTAATATAGATTGACGCATTTTATTAATGTACGATATTCATATACAGTTTAAGTGCAGCATTGAATGCTTTATTGTACACAGTATAATATATAAATTTTTTCGATTTCTGTGTTAGTTTGCCTATGTGTTACACAATGGTAACTATATATATTGCTCTATTTCCATTAAAATTATATAACGATTCATGAAATATTGTAAAAAATAATATTGCAGATTGTTTCCCTCTCTGATAAGACATATTAGATTAACCTTAAATATGAGTATGTTATTATCAATACAATAACTATATGCGATTATTACGGAGGATGCACAGTTTCTCCGATCGTAGATCGTAGAAACTGGGCAAACTGTGTATTGGTGAAACTTTACAAAGTGAACTGGAAACAGACAGAAAGTCAGAGAGAGAAAGTCACTTTCACCAAAAAGAGAGAGACACGTTTTAAAGATTGTATGTATTATCTGCACATATATTACACATGCACTTATAATTTATATATAGTAGTACGTGTACATATTATGCAAGTAGATAAGTAATTCATATAATAAATCATATGTAATTCATGTAAGATTTCTGCTACATGCTGCATGAGAAATTGCCATTTTAAAAAACTAGTCATAAAAGAGTGAAAGCACGTAAAACTATACACTATATATTATATCTATATAATCTATATATATAGGCGTAACATATATTGTAAACAAGTTTTTTGTCGATAAAAATCACTTTAAATTTATAACATATATATATTATTATGTAATTTTATATAGGTTTTAGGGATAATGTATGCTAAGGATTAAATATATATATAGCAATTAATAAAATAATTACCATACCTCATATACATATTGTATGGTATCATGAAAACATTATTATGACTAATATGATTACTGTATAAAAACATATATACCTAGATATGATATTTTATTGTTTCTATGAAAAATGGTTGTTAACAAGTAATATTATTATATTTTATTCGTTGCGACTTGCTATAATGATAACTCCTCTTGTAATAATAATTAATAATAATAATTATTATTGTTGTTGTTGTAATGTATCGCATTAAAACTGTCATGTTTAAATAGATTAAATAAATTTTTGTACTTAAACATATATATATATACCAGTTACATGGCATAAAAATATATGATATTATGGAAAAGAAGATATATAAAAGATGGGGAAAATAGAGAGAAGAACGCAAAAGTTATATAATAATATATTATTCTACCGTATAATATGTTAAACTGCTAGAAAAAAAAATCAACTGTAATGTAATATTATACGAGCAAAATTACACAATTGTAATTTGTAATAGAAATACCAAAAAATCGAACAATAAAAACCCTGATTTTGAAAAAAAACACGACTCTGGACTCTGTTCATGAATTTCTTGAACCTTTTCTCTCACGTCTCTCATAATATATATATGTTATAGTAATTTCAATTTACCTTTTGTCAGAAAACTGATGATTTTGTCATCATCAGCGTACAGAATTCAAAATTCTACTTATGTCATATATACAATCACCAGTGAACAATGAATGAGCTCGTACTTGCATGCATATCCTGCTTCAAACAAGTAATGTTGTTCACTAAACGACTGAGATTTTTTTCAAAATTTTATATATCCGTCATAGGTATTTAGTACGTTGCACAGAATTTCATGGATTAGTTTGGAAATCAGAGCTGACTGAATCCAAAAGGTCAAGCCAACTCATTGAAATTCCCGAGAATTGCAGCAGCGCTCGCTTGTCCAATCCTGCTTATACCTCACAATGAAAAAATTACGTAAACTTTGAACGCCTGAAATGTTGAGCGACTTTTTAATACAATCAAGAGTCGAGAAATACTGATTACCCACATGTTCTCTAATTCAATAGTGAAATTTTTGAAAGCACACGATGCATGTATATATGCATAACATTTTTTATGTTTCACAAGTTTTATGAATAAAATGAAAGAAATCGTAAGAGGCGCAAAACGTTTCGAGCACATATGATTATGTAGCATAATATATAATATTATAGTAGAGAGATATTACTGGTGTGTTTTTTTATTATCACATATGAACTAAATTGACATTAAGCATTTTTTCTTTTTTTTCGTTAAATAATAATTAAATCTTGTTGCGTTGTATGTTTTGTATTATGGCTGATTTGATTATTTTTATGTTTCTGATTAATATAACGTCTTATGTACATACTTATATATCTTCATACCTAAAATACACTTGATGTCTTATTAAATATACAGAGTGTACACTGCCAACTGTCGTAATATCATATGCCAAATATTTACTTTTGATTTTTAGAGTGTATAAATAAGGGGAACGCCGTATAATACAATATATATATACATAATACATATATATAATGTATTTGCAGCTTTACGTTCGAAGTTTTGATGCACGCTTTTTTCTTTTTTCAGCACTTTTTACATTCAACTATAATTTTAGAAGGAAGCAAATGTTTCTTCAATTCTTTTTATTAATCCTCTACAGAATCTAAATATTATTTTAAATGGTCATGA